>JARJDX010071567.1:0-25842 GCA_030264735.1 Gymnusa sp. GC000175 | reverse complement strand
TCTGGAAAAAGGAGTATAGGGAGAAGAAGAATCTTCTGATTGATCAAGTTAAGAAAATGGTATAGCTGCACTCTCGATTTTAGTTGTAAAATTTCTTACTTTATTTAGTGTTAACTTATGAATAAAAGTGAGTGGACGTTGCGCGTCCCAATATAAAAACCTGGAATTTCTTAATTAATGTTTATGGGGTAAATATCCCTGTTAACAAACTTAAGAATGGTATAATAAATTGCATTCATCTGGACAATCAAAAACTAGTTATGAAATAAATTTCATTTTCTTCATAACAAAAAAATATTTTTAGTAAATTTTAAAATTTACAAAGCAAACCAAGAGGAGAAATATATATAAAGTTTTCAAGGGGGGGCGATCGCCCCCTCAGGATCCACCAATAAAGTGAAGGAACATATTCTTCACTTAACGCTCAGTGATTTAATTTTTATTTTTGTGTTTTTTGTAGGTGTAAAGCAATATAAATTTGTACATTGGTAGCAGGTAATTAGTCTCCACGGTAGATACAAGTTAACGTGTCGTCGATATCAGATTGTGTAAATGATTCATTTACATTTATCTGCATACAGTTTATAAATCAATAGCTTCTACACATGCAAACGTTTGCGTAAATTTATTTTGTTAACAAAATAAGACAGATGAAGACGTTTTAAAAAAATATTGTAAAAAATTACCTTTTAAATATTATAATCAAAGTTGTATCAGAATCTCCACAAAATAAATTATTATTATGTAAATTTGTAATTGCACGTTGTGCGCGTGAATATTTATCATACTATAGGGATCTGGCCGGCCGACTGAAATTTTTTGGATGCTTCCCAGACACTTCAAAGCATAGGTAGACAATTCGAAAAACTGACCTGCATTTGTGCAACGCAACTTTCTCTAAGTTACAAAAAAAAATATATGAAATTCTTCCTTTTGTCCTATTTTATTGCTCCAAATTTAGGTGTGAATAACAGCCCCTAAAACTTACGCAACTTTCACTTCCTTCCAAAAACGAAATCGTTTTAGAAATAAAGATATTATACCCTCATTTCAAACCAAAACTCTTCAACGATCAGTGTGTGTCATTATTTTACGATTACTTCTAAAATATTTTTAAATTATGTCAAAATTACGTCAAAATTATGTCAAAATTACGCCAAAATTATTTATAATATGTATTAAGTAATAAATTGTTTTTAAGTGAGTGTAAAGCAATGATTCCTAGGTGAGTGTAAACAAAACTTATTTAAGCTGAGTCGGAGTTTAGTTTTTACGTTAACTGTTTTCGTAAGCGACGCCCCTAAATATCCAACCGTCGAAATTCCTCCCCCGCGTATTCGACGCGATTTCACGGTCTAAATAAAAAATCGATTGCGCGCAATTAATGGATTCCGTTTGCTCGAAATAAATCCAAACTGAAATAAATCGCGCAGTCACATATTTTTTCACCGATAAATCAAAAAAAATTTATCTGAACTTCTTTTGCATGGCATGTGATGTGTTCTTTTTTCTAATTATTTTCAACGGGAAAAATTTTAAATTACGCGAACGCTTATCTGATGTTAAGCTTGAATTTTTTCTTTCTTTAACAATCTTAATTGACTAATTTAAGCCTTGATGGATGTTGCAGTTACATGTATGAAACGCCTGTCTTTAAATTGCAAGAATTTTTTTATCTCTTCACACTGCATGCAGGAATATGGAAAAAATAATAAAATAATTGCCAATTAATTCAGGTTAAAAATATTCATTTAAAAGTGATTTAATCATAAAATTTAATTGAAGGTTTCAATTAAAAGTTTTCAGATTTAAAACAATTTTGTGCTAAAAAAAAAAAAATATTGAAATGGTATTTTGATCTGAAAATATTATTTTGTCCTGAAAAATATATTAACTTAAATTTTTCCTTATTTTGCTGTAAATTTGTGTTAAAAAATATTTAAAAGCAAATTTGTCGTAGAAATTATTTCAAAACAACTTTATCCTGAAAAATGTTCGAACGCAATTTTGCCCTTAAAAATATTTTGCAGTAATCTTATCTTAAAAAATATTTTAAAGCAAATTTGTCCCTAAAATTATTTTAAAGCTACTTTACCCTAAAAAAATATTTTAACACAATTTTGTCCTTAAAAATATTTTACTGTAATTCTTTACCTTTTTTTAACAATTTTTTCAATAACAAAATTATCAAAAGCAATTTTAATTTCTATCTTTTTTTTTGAAATTTATTTAAGGAAGTGAAACCCTAATCTCACACTTTTCTGGAATGCTTTAGATATGTTTTTAAAACATTTCATTAAAATTCTTCTTATTATAAAACACCAGCATTATATTTCAGCATTGCCCGAATTTTAGATTTAATTTCAATGCGCCTGCAATAACAAACATAACCTGTGACATTGTGTTGTACAATATTATTTTTATATTTTAAACAGCATGCTAAATACTTTTGTGATAAAATTATAGCAGTAAAATTAACTTTGCAATAACAATTAAAAATATACAAATGAGATTTTTGTTATTTTTGTCAGGATTTTATCCCTAGCTTGCGATCATTCTAGCGAGGTCTTTCCGTTGTATAAATAACATTAAATTAATATTTTCATTTTTTTAGTCTATTTGTTAGAATTTTAATTCAGAACTGGCTATCGACCTACCAATTTCTTTATGCCTTATAATAATATTACATTAACGTCCTCCTAATTAAAAATTTTATTTTAAATACCCTATTTATATAATATTGTGTAGATGATTTTCATATATAAATCAAAAAAAAACTTTACATTTCAAAATCTAAAAGTAAAATAAAATATTTCATTTTCTTGGATTTGAGCCATTATTTATTAAAGTGTCCAACTATTTTGGACATTTTTCAATTTGTGATGTGATCACATCCTTGAATCCAGGATGAAAATTATTATTTCACAAAATTATTCACGCTTTTTGAAACTTATTTTTGTTACATTTTCATAACAAAACATAAATATTTGTCTACTTAACCTTAAACTGTAAAAAAAAATATTTGAAATATTTTTAAAAATAATTCTACCTAATCAACATTGCATAAATATTTCTTTCTGCTATGTGAGAAATATTTGCCAGGAAACGTGTTGCAAAAAATAGTTTCCGACGGAAAGTGTGGAATAGTTCCTAACGCTAACACCAGTTTCTTTCAGGATTATGTCTTTTTGTTTAATTTTTAATTTAAATTTGCAACAGTTTTCATTTAAAAATTGTTTTTTGTTAAAAATAAATCTGCATCGAAAATTTTTGAATTTTTTTTTAAATAATTTAATATAAACAAAATGAGAATTATCAACAACAATGCGAATAATTTTTGATGTTTTTTTATAATTATAAAAATATTTAATAATAATAATAAAAATTACTCGATTCCAATTTTTTAATTGTTAATTTAAAATTTCGGAATGTGTCGCAGATAGATAAAAAATCTGAAGAGGCACAAAAAAAGTTTTCAGAATTTTAATCAAAATTTATTTTTATGTTAAAAACAATAAAAAAAATGCATTTGTTGGTTTATAAGAGATTTTCACCTTTTAATTGCTATTCTCAAATTCGTAATTTGGAACTGTCGCAATGTATTGGCTAATAAACAGACAAGCAGACGAGATATTAAAAAACCGATTACAGGATCTTAATCAGCAATAATTTTTTTAATAAAAACGATAAAACATTATACTTTTACTTGTTGTTTTATTATCGATAATTACCTATTTCCGTTACAAGTGATTAGCAAATTATAAGTACTGCAATTGTTTTGGCAGATAACCAGAGAAGCAGAAAAAAAAATTGAAAACTAATTTCATGATGTTAACCAGTATTAAATTATGATTAAAAACGATAAAAAATAATTTTTTTTCTTGATGTCTTGTTATCAATTTTCACCCATTTTGTGCTTTTCAATTCTAAAATTCGTAACTTAGAACTATTGCAATATATTGGCTGATAACTACAGAAGTAAAAGAGATATTAAAAAACCGGTTTTAGAATCTTAATTACCATTAAATTTTAGAGCGGAAATGTTTCAAAATTAATTTGTTTTATTTTTTTTCTTAAAATATTTACGTTTTTCTGATCTTCTTGCATCTTGAAACTGTTACTCCGAAATTGGAATTGTTTTAAGAGATAACTAAGGAACTAGAAAAGTTTTTAAAAGGCTGATCTCAATTACCATTAAATTTTACTTTAAAAACCATTACAAAATCATTTGTTTTAATGTTATTTCTTAAAAAAAATTACATTTTTTTGATCTTCTTACACCTGGAAACTGTAATTCCAAAATATAGAATTCTTTTAAGAAATAATCAAAGAACTAGAAAAGTTTTTAAAAAAACGATATCAGAATCTTAATTATCATTAAATTTTACTTTAAAAACGATTCAAAAATCTTTTTTCTTACAAAAATCTGATCTTACATCAGTAGCTGTAATTCCGAAATAAGGAATTGTTTTAAGAGATAACTAAGGAACTAGAAAAAAATTTAAAAAACCGATTTGAGAATCTGAAATTAATATTAAATTTTACTTTACAAACGATTTAAAGATCATTTGTTTCATTGTTATTTCTTAAAAAATAAATACATTTATCCGATCTTCTTACATTTGGAAATTGTAATTCCGAAATATGGAATTGTTTTAAGAGATAACTAAGGAACTAGAAAAGTTTTTAAAAAGCCGATTTAATAAACTCAATTACCATTAAATTTTACTTTAAAAACGATTCAAAAATCAATTTTTTTTCTTACAAAAACCTGATCTTCTTACATCTAGTAACTGTAATTCCAAAATATGGAATTGTTTTAAGAGATAACTAAGAAACTAAAAAAAAATATAAAAAACCAAATTGAGAATCTGAATTACCATTAAATTTTACTTTAAAAACGATTAAAAAATCATTTTTTTATTGTTATTTCTTAAAAAAATACATTTTTCCGATCTTCTTACATCTGGAAATTGTAATTCCGAAATATGGAATTATTTTAGGAGGTAACTAAGGAACTAAAAAAGTTTTTATAAAACCGATTTGAGAATCTTAATTACCATTAAATTTCACTTTATCGTTTTAAAAATCAATTTTTTTCTTACAAAAATCCGATCTTCTTACATCTAGTAACTGTAATTCTGAAATATGGAATTTTTTAAGAGATAACTAGGGAACTAGAAAAATTTTTTAAAACCAGAATTGAGAATCTGAATTACCATTAAATTTTACTTTAAAAACGATTAGAAAATCATTTGTTTTAATGTTATTTCTTAAAAAAGATTACAATTTACTGATGTTCTTACATCTGGAAATTGTAATTCCGAAATATGGAATTGTTTTAAGAGATAGCTAAGGAACTAGAAAAGTTTTTGGAAAACCAATTGGATAATCTAAATAAACATTAAATTTTACTTAAAAAACGATTAAAAAATCTTTTGTTTTATTGTTATTTCTTCAAAAAATATTACATTTTTCTGATCTTCTTATACCTGGAAGCTGTAATTCCGAATTATAGAATTATAGAATTGTTTTAAGACCATATCATAATCTTAATAACCATTAAATTTTATTTAAAAACAATTCAAAAATCATTTTTTTCTTACAAAAATTTACATTTTTCTGATCTTCTTACATCAAGTAATTGTAATTTCAAAATATGGAATTGTTTTAAAAGAACTAGAAAAAGGAACTAGAAAAGTTTTTAAAAATCAGATTTTAGAACCTTAATAATCATTAAATTTTACATCAATGACGTTAAAATTTTCTGTCTTTCTCTTTCCTCATCATCTGCTTTTAATTCTAGAATCCCTAAATTGGATATACGTATTTGATGATAACAGGAGAACATGGAGGAGATTTTAGAATCTTAATCAGCATTAAATTTAACATTAAAAACTATTTAAAACATTTTTTTTATTTACTATTTTGTTAATAAACTTCACCTATTTCTGTTACTTTACATCCCTTACCAGTACATCCGAAATGTGGAGATCTTTTAAAAGATAACTAAGGAACTATAGAAGATTTTAAAAAACCGATTTCAGAATCTTAATCCGAACGTTAAAATTAAAAAACGTTAAAATTAAATTTTTCCTTGCTGCGTTTTTACCTTTTTTGCCTTCTTTAACTCTTTAATCCGTAAGTGGGGAATAACGCAACGAATGGAGTGGTAAGAAGAGAACCTGGATAAATATTGATAACCCGATTTTAGAATCTCAATCAACATTAAATTTAATATTAAAAACAATTTAAAAATATTTTTTTCATATTCTATTTTGTTGATAAACTTCACCTATTTCTGGTACTTTACATACAGAACCGGTAATTCCGAAATGTGGAGATGTTTTAAGAGATAACTTAGGAAGTGGAGAAGATTTCAAAAAACCGATATAAGATTCTTAATCCGAATAAAATTTTACATCAAAAACGTTAAAATTAAATTTTTCTTTGCTGCGTCTTCACCATTTTCTGCCTACTTTAACTTTTCGATCCTTAAGTCGGGAATAACGCAACGTATTGAGTGGTAGGAAGAGAACCTGGATAAGTATTTAAAAACCGATTTTAGAATCTTAATCAGCATTAAATTTAACATTAAAAAACTATTTAAAAATATTTTTTTCATTTGCTATTTTGTTAATAAACTTCACGTATTTCGGGTGCTTTATATCCATAACCAATAATTCCGAAATGTGAAGATGTTTTAAGAAATAACTTAGGAACTAGGGAAGATTTTAAAAAACCGATTTAAGAATCCTAATCCGAATAAAGTTTTACATCAAAAACATTAAAATTAAATTTTTCTTTGCTGCGTTTTCACCTTTTTCTGCATACTTTAACTTTTCAATCCGTAAATCGGGAATAAGGCAACGTATTAAGTGGTAGGAAGAGAACCTGTATAGGTATTAAAAAACCGATTATGGAATCTTAATCAGCATTAAATTTTATCATAAAAATGACCAAAAAATATTTTGTTCCTTTGCTAATCCCTTAAAAATTTTCACCTATTTCTGGCTACTTTACATGCTTATCCTGTAATTTCGAAATGTGGAGATAACTAAGGAAACATAAAAGATTTTAAAAATCGGATTTTAGTATAATAATTAGAATTAAATTTTACGCCAAAAACGTTAAAAATATTTTATTTTTCCTTGTGCCTTTGCCATTTTCTACCTTCTTTAATTCTGCAATCTTTAAATGGGAGTAACGCAACGTATTGAGTGGTTGGAAGAGAATTTAGAGAGATATTGAAAAACCGATTTAAGGATATTATTCATCATTAAATTTTACGTTCAAAATAACTAAAAAAAACGTTTTGTTTTTTGCTATTTTTTTAATAATTTTCACCTATTCCTGGCTACTTATATCCACAACCTGAAAATTCCAAAATGTAAAGATATTTTAAAAGTTAACTAACGAATCATAAAAGATTTTAAAAATCCGATTTCAATAACTTATTCAGAATTAAATTTTACATAAAAAATGTTAAAATCAATTTTTGTGTCTTTGGGCTAGTTTTCTTCTATGAAGATGTTTTAAGCATAACCAAGGAACTATACAATATTAAAAAAAAACGATTTCAGTATCTTAACAGAATTAAATTTCACGCAAAAAAACGTTAAAATTAATTTTTCTCTTCTTGTGCTTTGACGTTTTTCTGCTTCTTTTATTCTGCAATCCCTAAACGGGGAATATCGCAACGTATTGAATGATAGCAAGAGAACTTCAAGAAATATTGATAAACCAATTTTTGAATCTTAATTAGCATTAAATTAAATTTAACAAATAACTCATTTCGAAACTCTAAAAACGCTGCTTGCAATGCAAAACGAAACGTTGGTACAAGAAATAAAATTCTGGACTTAAACCAGATAATTTATAGTTAAAAATAATTTATTCCGCTGCTACTTCGTTAATTATTTTCGCCAATTTCTGACTTTTTTAAATATACTTCCCAAATATGAAAAAAAAAAACGTTAATAAAAATAATTTCCTTCCTTATTCTTTCTTTATTATTTTTTACATTTTTGCGCCTCTCTTTCAATAAATTAAGAAAGAAGCTCAAAATAAAAACTAAATTATAAATCTTAATCAGAATTAAATTTTACATTAAAAACGATAAAAAAGTAACATTAATACTCATTTTTATTGCACATAAATTTTCAAAAACTATTAATCATTAAATTAGTTTTTTTAATTTAGATTTAAAATTAGTCCTGCATGAAAACTCTACTTTCCACATGATAAATATTTTTTTAATATTTATTTGACTTGAAAATAATTAATAGATTTTAGAAAGGATAAATTTTTTAATTCAACATTTAAGGTCGTAATAAATTTCCCGAACATTGACGTTTCAAAAAATTTAATGTCTCAACTTTATGTACTCCTTGATCCTTACCATATGGAGTTAATTTGGAAAAGGGTCTTATAAAACGGTCGAATATCAACAGTGAAAAGGCGTAGCTTGTTAGAATGCTACAAGTCCTTTAGAATTACATACGGCATGGTTAACTGAATAAACTTTTGATATATTTTGAGCTGAAAACATTCCTCCTATTTTTCATTCACTCTGTTGCAATGTTGAGTGTTTCATTGCTGCCGACCGTGTCGTATGGTGCTATCAAAACTATGAAGCGAAACAGCTAATTGCCAAAAGCTTTCGTGTTTCAGCACCGAAAGGGGGTAGTTAATTACCCCGAATGGTAAGTATCCCGTGAGAGAGCGCGGGTGTAAATCCCATATGGTCAGACCTATTAGACCCTTTTACATTTAACAAGGTATAAAAGGTGCGCAGAATAAAATATAACTAAATATAGATAAGTGGAACGCGCCCTCGGACATAAATAAAACGCCACTTACCATTTAATAAACGTCAAAAGCAAAATAATTAAAAGGGCATAATCCGAATTGCACTACCTGAAACAAAAAAAAATGTAATTAATTGCATGAAAACGATGCTGCGGTTTAGATTGGGGACGTAAATAAATAAACGCGTAAAACAATTTACAAAAAGTATCTTCTGGAAGTTTTAAACTCTCAGCAGAAGCGTTTTATACATCATAAATTTAGCTATCGCGCGAGGAGTGAGATTCTCTGGCAGCGCGCTCGTATTATTTTCACCCCAATTTCTTCATCCCCTTACTGTACGCCACCTAGCGGAAGCGTTGCGAACCAAAGCGCAGGTTTAAGTTCGTACGTTTCGCCACCAGAGGCGACACTTGCGCAGGAGCATATTTGAATTTGGATTTAATGCGTGGCGCGCGTGCAATTAAAAATCTTTTTTTGGATTAGTTAGTTTTAATTTCGCCTTTTGTTTCAGCGTTGTTTTTACGCATTGTTTTGGGGGCGACCGCCGCCGCGGGGTTTAATGCGGCGACTGGAAGCGTCGCGGGCGTCCCGACGGGTCCACCCGGACAACCACCTACTAGGCCTGCCAACTGTTCTTTTCTTCCTTTGAATTATGGCCATCATAACTCATACAATTGCCGCCAACCTCGTCGGAAATACATTTATTTTTTGGGCGCGCGCGCTCAAAAAAAAATATTTCAGCGCGCATTGTCTCTCGCGTATTGTTTTTTACGCCTTGCCAGAAAATGAGGAATTTTTCAAAAAACATTCTCTGAGAAACTACCAGTTTCCGGTCGCGGCAAAGAAGCCAATCAAGTTAAAACTACGCCATAAATTATTCCCAACGTATTATTAGCTCCACGAAGGGAGGGTCGGCCTTACGGGGTGCTACAAGAAACTTGTGGTTAAAACCGAGGAAGACCAAACAAAGCATAATTATTTTAATCAGCACGAAGATTATAGAAAATTGGATCAGGAACAAAAATAACCGAAAGCGCAGGTGATTTTAATTACAAGAAAAAAATCTATAAATCATAATAAACCAATTTTTTTAACACAGGTAAAAACCCTGAAAAAAAAAGTTAGTAAATCACGTTTAGGGTCATGACGTATTTAATCTAAGATTGGGTCACGAATTGCATGCAAATAGGCGCTGCTAATTACATAAATTGACCTCCCTCTGGCGGTATTAGTAAAGACTAAAGAATTCGACCGCGGAGTGGTTTATTAATTGGAGAACACCATTTCCAAATTACACAAATAGCGCAGGCCATGTAATTTATTACGCGCTCAAATTAATTAGTTTAGTCCACTTTTATAACAGGTACATTTATTTAACACCCAATTCCACATAATCAACGCCCATTATTGCATGCGTTCAAATTTGTCTTTTTTATGAAATTTTTCCGAATGCGTTTTGAAACGATCGGCCATGAATTTTTAGGTGGCCATCTTTGAACCGTTACTAATGCACCTAATCCCATAGGACCCACAAAAGCAGATTTGCAGACGGCGTATCGAATTTCCGTTTTCCGCTTGTCCGAACCCCAACCCTACAATGGCCTACTTCTTTGTATTACCACTCATAAGTTACAATTTAATCTAAAAATATTCATTAATTAAATAACTTGACTCGTATAAAAATTCTCAGGTGAAATGATTAATCCATTTTTTGTATTTGATAGAAAATACAAAAATGTTGGCAAACTTCATTCATCAAAAGCCCTTATGGAAAATAAAAACATTTTTATATTCCCGTTTTCTTTTAACCATTTTTTCACGCATTTATGTTTGGTGACAAATTTAATTATTTCACTAGTGCAATAATAAAGATCATTATTTTACTAGTGGAATAATTAAGATCATTACACCTCAAGTGCAATAATTTTTTTCGCTAGTTAAATAATAATAGGCTTTTAACCGTAGGAAATCTCATAGTTTTTTGAACAATAAGCAATTTTGCTATTTTACACAATTTTTAATGACCTCCTGTAAAATTCAACCGTCCTGAAAATGTCAAAAATTTATAGTTTCAATTACGTTTTCTTAACTATTCAAACCACAATAAGGAATTTTTGGCAACATATAAGACACAAGAATGATTATTTAACGTATGTGATAAATAACCACCCCCATTTCCTCACTAGTTGCCTAAAACATCCATTTTGATTAGATCCTAGTTAATTAACTCAAAAAAAAAATAAAACAAAAGACCAAATTTTTCTAAGATAAGTATAAAAACACAAAAAATAGTGTCAATACATAAGTTCACTTGCGATAACACCTATTTACAAGTAGATAACACCATAGTGCATAATAACAAAAAACTGCTTAAAAACATAACTTCCAATTCCTTCCAAACAGATTTTTGAATATATAAAACCCACATGAACATTCAACAAAGAAAATCTAAAATAATTTGTTCAAATATTAACACTAAACGGGTGCGGGCGCTATTATTTAAAAAAATTAAAACTGCAACTGATAAAATATTTACCAACAATGTGGGCTAACATTAATACAATATTTATCATCATTATTACATGTACCATTTTGTTATCTAAACTTTTCGAGTGGTATTTCACATGTATAAATAGAAATTTCCGAGATTGAATTTGTTAGTTAGTCATCATTATGAAATCAGTGATTGTACTTTTTGCAATTTTTGCTGCAACCCATGGTAAGCATAAAAAGTTTGCACATATTTTTTTAAATCCTATTTTGTTATAAGGTCGCGTGGGTTTCGGTCCTGGAGAACAGGAATGGGGTTACGCAACCGTACGTGAGGGTGCCCACATGTTTTGGTGGTTATATTACACCACAGCTGATGTCAAAAATTACACCGAACGACCTTTAATTATTTGGCTTCAAGGCGGCCCGGGTGCTTCTTCCACAGGATATGGCAACTTTGCGGAATTAGGTCCTTTAGATGTTAATTTAAACCCGAGAAACCACACATGGGTCAAGGATGCTAATGTCCTGTTTTTGGACAATCCAGTTGGGACGGGATTTAGTTACGTCGATGAGGCTTCAGCTTTAACAGACACCAACGAACAAATTGCCGAAGATTTAGTCGAAATGATGAAGCAATTCTACAAGAAAAATCCAGAATTCGTAAACACCCCATTGTATATTACTTCCGAAAGCTATGGAGGAAAAATGGCTGCAGAATTTGGATTACTTTTAGATCAGGTTAAAAGCCCAAAATTAAATCAAAAAAGGAGTATGTAAACATTTTTATATTTTAGGAAATTAAAGCCAAAAAAATTGATTGTAATCTTAAGGGAGTCGGTTTGGGAGATTCATGGGTGTCACCAATTGATTCCGTCCTTACTTGGGCTCCTTATTTATTACAATTTGTAAGTATATTTTACCAAAAATCCTAAATTCAATTGGGGATTATTAAATCCTGAGTTAAACACACCAAAGTTGAACGAAAATTACAATTTTAACCTAACTTAATCTAGCCTAGCAAAATTTGATTAAAAATTATTTCAATTTTTGACCCGTTATCGACTTTCTCAGTTATTTTCGTGTTCTGCGTATTTAAGCTATCAAAACGAAAGCAAGTTTAACGTAGGTTCCACAACAAAATTTGAAAAAAATTCTACTAGGTTAAGGCACTTTTCAATTTTGCCCCCAAAAATTTTAAAATAAACCATAAAAAAGTATGATTTCATGAATTTTTTTAAGGGATTTGTAGATCAAACAGGTTATGAAAAAATTGATGCAGCAGCCAAAAAAACCCAACAGTTAGTTGATGAAAAAAAGTGGACAGAAGCAACCACTCAATGGGGTCGTACCGAGGTTGTCATCATGGAGCAAACAAATTACGTCGACTTCTACAACGTCTTGAAAAAAATTCAGTGGACCGGAAAAGTGCGAACAGGTTAATCCAAAAATAACAACAAAAACCATAAATCTAAAAATTTGTAAAGGTTTTAGGGAATTTGCAAAACCAGCAGTTCGCGATGAAGACGATATTTTAATTGACAAAATAATGAATAACAAAGTAAAGCAAGCACTTAATTTAAACAGCACCTGGGGTTCTCAAAGCGGCTTGGTCTTTTCCTTTTTAAGGGAAGATTTTATGAAACCAGTCACTAAAATTGGTACTTAAATCAAAAATTAAAACCATTAGGATTAATAATTATATTAATCCTACAATTTTAGTCGAACGACTTCTCGATGAAACCGATCTGAAGGTTTTTGTTTTTACCGGACAATTGGATTTGATCGTAGATACTCCTGGTAAAACATCAATTAATTTTTGGTTTTTAAATTACTTTAATTGTGAGGTCGTCTATTGGCTTAGCAAAGCCATTATAACCATAAATTGAATTTATTTACCACAATAAACCAATAAACGATCTCATAAATAACACCAAAACGGAAATAAATAAAAAATTCTTTTAGATAAGTTATTAATTTTTTTAGGAACTGTTATTTGGGTTGATAACCTTGTTTGGTCGTTTAGACCAATGTGGCTTAAAGCCAAAAAGACTCCAATTGTTGTAAACGGTTACATTGAAGGGTATCAAAAGCAAGTTACTAATTTAGGCCTATATTGGGTTAACAGAGCTGGACATATGGTACTAATTTTTTTCAATTTGCTAAATATTTTCGTTGCTTTAAATATTGTTCCTATTTTTCCAAAAAATCCAATTTCCAAGACAGTACCATATTCCAAAAAAAAACTCTTTGGTAAAAGTCTATTTTGCTAAAAATTTTGTTTTTGTTTTGAAATATTTTCTTTGTTAAATGTTTTGCTAAGAAAATTGAATTCCAAAAAATTTGGCTTTGGAAACAATTTTGATTACACATATAATAATAGCTAACATTCGGATAGGACTTCATAAAAAAATTGTGCTCAAGAATTTTTGGTTTGCAAAAATATTTGGGTTTGCTAATAATTAATCTTGATTGGTGCTAATTTGAATCTTAAAAGTTTTGTTTGCTAATACGCTTATTTCCTAGAAATTTTTGGATTTGCCTTTTTGATTGGTACATGTTTGTTTCCTAAAAGTTGGGTTTGCTAATTATCTTGTTTTCTAAAAATTTTGGATTTGCTTTTTGATTGGTGTATTTTTGTTTGTAAAAGTTTTCCTTGGTTTCCTGTTTCCTAAAAATTTTTGGATATGCTAACAATATATTTTGACAGGTTCCTGCTGATAACCCTGCAGCTATGGATTACATCCTAAGAAAACTAACCAACGATTATAGCGGTTAATATTTTGTATAATTTAATTAATAAATTGAATCTAAATCGATTTCTGATATGTATTTAAGGTGATAAATAAATAAGATTGTGCCAAGTAATTATCTGATTAAAATCTTTTGATCTGCGTAAATATAGTTAAAAAAGATTTTTACGATAAACTCATATACCTAACCTGGATTATCATAAATATTTTATCGGATTAATTAAATATGTGTAACTCATGCGTTTATCTCTAGATACATAGTTCATATGTCCTTATATAAAACTTGTACTTAGTTTCTGTAGAATTTCATGAAGAAGATGAAATTTGAAATATTAATATTATGTAGGAAAACTTGTAGTAGAGTCAGCCAGAACCAATCCAACTTTCTGGTGCTACAGATACGGGAAGGTGGCTAAGTAAGTAGGAGTAAAATGCGGAAGAAGGAGAAGAAGAAGAAAAAGCAATAGATTACAAAGAAGCAGAATAAGACTAAAAAAAAGAAGCACAGAAGAACAGAACAATGGAAGAACAGAAGAAAACAAGATATACGAACAAAAAAAAAACTTAATAACCACCAAAATTTAAATTTCAAAAACATATCAAATAAATCAATTTCTTTTCACATTTCCAATAAGATATTATTACAAAACTAATGAACTATACTATAATATTATCGCGTTATCTAAAGTTTGTTTACAATTCAATCAAAAAAATTTAAACTACATATATAATCAGGTTTTGGCTTTAAAATAAGTTATCACTACTTAAACCAATATTTTTTTAAACTCCTTGCTCTGATTAACTTCAGTTTTTTAGATTTTAAAAATAAAATTACGCTCTAAAAATGAAAATCAGTGTCGTTTTGTATATTTTATGTGCAGTTTCTTTGGTGCAAGGTTGTTGTTATTAGTAAATTTTAGATTTATATATAAAATCAATATTTTTAGCTCGTCAAGGTTTTGGTCCTGGCGAACAAGATTGGGGTTATGTAAACATCCGCCCTAAAGCTCACATGTTTTGGTGGCTCTATTACACGACCGGCACGAATAATTTCACGGAACGCCCGTTAATAATTTGGTTACAAGGAGGGCCCGGTTCTTCATCAAGTGGATCAGGAAATGTTTTAATGTCAGGACCGTTGGATGTTGATTTGAATGAAAGACAACATACGTTTGTAAAAAACGCCAATGTTTTGTACGTGGATAGCCCTATAGGTGCTGGGTATAGTTATGCCGATGATGATGAGGGTTTTGCTAAGAATTTAACACAAATTGGAGATGATTTGGTAGTTTTTATGCGGGAATTTCTCGCCACACATCGGGATTTTGAAGAAATTCCGTTGTTTTTGTTTGGGGAATCATTTGGGGGTAAAATTGCTCCAATTTTTGCTTCCAAATTACATAAGGTAGGGTAGAATTCTTCGTAAAAGTCAAAATTGTTGGAAATTGTTGGAAAAGAATAAATCTTTTTCTTTTTCTCCTACTTTTTTCATCTTTCTGTCTAAGCCAAAACATATTTTCTTTTATATTTTCTGTAGTAATTCCACTTATAAGTTGTCGGAGTATTTAAATTTTAGGAAATCATGAAAGGTACAATCAGAGCTAACATCAAAGGCATTGCCTTGGCTTATCCAGCTGTTGACCATCTTCAAAATACCTATCTTGTTGGGGAGTACCTATTTCAAACTGTAAATTACTTTACAAAAAAATTAAGTTTTGTTATTAATGTAACTGTCTTCAAGGGAATTCTTGATCAAAATGAGCGTACAAAAGTAAACGAAGAAATTGAAATAATCAAAGAGATCTATGAAGCAAAGGATTATGAAAACGCGAAGCTTAAAATTGATGGATTGGTGCTTAAAATCATCACTGATACTAAAATTTCAAATTTTAGAATCACAGAAAATGGTAATGAAGGTAATTTTAAAAAAATATATTTTTTTAATTATTTTCGAAAATGCCTTTTGAAATTTGTTATTTTTAAAATGTTTTATAAATTATTTATTTTTGGGTAAAATATTGCCGAAAGCACGCTGGAAAAATTGCAGTTACACAAACTATTTCAAGAAAACGTGAGCAAAATTTTAAACGTTTCCGTACCTTTTGAAGGTCAACGTCCAAATGTGTCCACAGCTTTAGGTGGCAACGCATTAATTCCTGCAATTGATGCAGGTATTCCCTCTTGACTTTATTTAAGCTAAACATATAAATAATTTTAATTTATTTTAGTGGAATATCTATTAATTGAAACAGATGTTAAGGTTACAATTTTTAATGGGCAATTGGATTGGATGATTAATACTTTGGGTAAAAATTTATAATTTATAAAAAAATGGTAGTTGCTAGTAACGTTTCTCGGGTTACCGGCAGAGGGCACTTCAAAAACATATCCCGTGACATTATGATTGTCGAAATTTGTTAGATTATGGCGCTAATTAGAAACCTACAACATGCCAACACATATATAAACCCATAATTTTGTGTTTTAGGTTATTTAACAGTATAAAATGTATGAAAATTAATTCTTTAGGTAAAATCTAAAAATCCGTTTAGTAAAATGTTTTGTATTCTGTGGAGAAAATGTTTTGTATTCTGTGAGCTGAAGTCAAAAATTGTTGTTCATTATTTTTACAAATTTCCTAAATTTTTTTGCTTCTTCTGTTTTTTTCATCTAACGTTGGCAATTTTTGCTACATAAGCATAAATCTGTTGTCTGTAATGATTACTTTAAGGAAATTTTAGAACTGCACATTTAGAGCAAACCTTACCTAAACCTACCCAATGTATCATCGTGTACCATAACGGAGAATCGAGACAGAACCCATCGCCAGTTCCACGTAGTCAGATTGATTGTGGTACAACAACTCGATCGACGAACACGTTCCATGTAGCTGGGTACAAGATAAGCTATTGAACTAGTCATATGCACAATGAAGTTAAAACTAAATAATAAAATAATCTTTGTAGATCCTAAACTAGGGTCGTGAACTAAACTGCTGTCTACAAATGTTTATAAGATCGTGCTTTAGCTACATCACCCTATTTTGCTCACCGCGTTGGACATTCCCCGGATAAGCATTCTTTCTGCATTTAATAACCATTGTCAAGTATCTTCCTACACGAATCCTTTGCAAAACTTTTCCATTTTTAACTATGTCTATCCAAAAAATAGTGCAAATTTATTAATTCTTTCGGTAAAGTTTCTTAAATGATTTGGGTTAAAAATCATTAAATTGTTGGATAAAAATTTACTTCTTCTGCCTCTTTTACTTAAATTTGTTTTTTTATTGAAAAGTAAATGCATGTACAAAAACTTTTCGTTCAAATTTTCTTATTGAAGGTACGTATTCCTGGGTGCAGCGTTTGAACTGGTGGGGATCAAAAAAATTCATAGACGCTCCAAGAAATTCTTTTCAAGTGCAAGGCATCAACGAAGGCTATGAGAAAGAATTCGGACAGCTCGCATTCTACTGGATCAATCGAGCTGGACATAGAGTAAGGAAAATATGAGAAATGTTTAAATGGAATTTTATTTTTAATTTTTTATTTCGCAGCTACCAAACGATAATCCAAACGCAGTGACTTATATCCTGAAGAAACTTACAGGATTTTAATAAATTTAATATTTTTTATATAAAAACGGCTCTAATCTGCAATAATTTTTTATTTAATGGCGAAAATTTCAAAACTCTGACAGGATTTTAAAAATTTGCAAATTTTTGTATTTTCCTATTGGTTCCTTAATTTACTTGTAAGCTTTTAACTGAGATTACTTTTTAGTTCGTTAACAAAAGATCTTACTAGTTCACAATGCTGAAAGGCTGTCCCTAGCCAAACGTTTATTCTAATTATTTAGTTACTTTATTAGGGTCAAATCTTGTAAACTAATTGTGACCCACATAACCAATCGACTTGAAATTCTGCCAAAATGTAGTTTCGATGATAATATAAAAGACCGAAAATATATTTAGACTTAAAACAGTCCAGTGGCTCAGTGGAAGAGCTCTAATTCACGTTCAAAAATCTCGGGTTCAATCACCTAGCCTAGGGTGCCCTTTATTATTGGAAAAATTAATTACACCATAGATTTTAAAGTCCAGAAAGATTTTCAAGAATAACAATACATAAACTGCAATTAACACGGCGGATAGGGCATTGAGTGAAAAATATTCCTTCACTCAACGATTAGCGTTAAAACCCTAAAAAACAACACAGATACTCTTTAAACATGTTTATTTAGTAGTTACTATACTTTTTAATTTTATTTTCCAAAATATGGAAGAAATATAGATTTTTATCACTGAAATGGCGCAATTTTCATTATTTTTCAATTTTGATCGTTACATAAATTGCGTAAGCATATGGAAAATAAGTAATGATGCGTTAATGAGTGTTTATGGTAAAATAATTAGGCTGATTGCAGGTGAGTTTTTCGCATGTATTATTGCTCCCTTTTCCAGGTAGTATAAGTGGTCAAAGAAAGCAACATAAAGGTATAATTTCCGATTAAACTGATAAATTTACACCTGCCCTGAATAATGAATGGAAATCATATTATAAATTGTAGGAATTATTAAAGCAAGAACGAAAAATTACAACGAGAATTATACAAGAGAGCTTCTAATAAATGCTACATTGTTAGTTCATCGTGTAATTACACTATGTAAATGTTGCTAATCATAATTGTAAATGCGTACATAAGTATATAATTTTCCAATAAATTTGCAAGTGTTGTTCTTGCAGTTGTGGCTTTTTTGCCAGCATTTCACAGGCGGAAACTTGAAGAGAAATAAAGGCGCTTGTCATGTGTCTCGAGCGCTCGGACACTCTCGCGACAGTTCTATGGACAGGACGCTGTACAGATCGCAGATAATACAACAAGCGAAGATCACTTCGACTTTATTATCATAATAATACAGCAGATGGGTTTAAAGTAATAAATTTTACAAATAATGTTAAGTGGAATAACACTTAGGTATAACTGATTTTCAAAATTTAACTTTTTTAATCAAATAACTGGCAGTAGCACGAATTGAACTCGAAATTGTGCAAATTGGGTTCGAAATAGTACAAATTTATTTAAAAATGGTACAAATTATACTTAAAATAGTACAAATTTGTTTAAAATCGTACAAATTAAGCTTAAAAAATTTCGTATGGAGCTATAAAATGTGCAAATTGAGATCAAAATAGTACAAATTAAGTTATAAAAAGCACAAATTAGGCTTAAAATGGTACAAATTAAGCTCAAAAAGTACAAATTAAGCTTAAAATGGTACAAATTAAGCTCAAAAAGTACAATTTAACCTCTAAAATTTTTATATACACTTCCAAGATATCCAAATTAAGGTTTTATGTGGATAATTTAGAAGTGTACATAAATAGTTGCATACGAACTCAAATTGTACTGTTTTGAGCTCAATTTATAATATTTAAAATTCGGGATAGTGCTTGACCCCATTTTGTTCTCTCCTTGAAAAAAAAAAATTGTACGTTCTATGAAGGAAAAAGTAAAATTTAAATGTAAATTTGGCCATGGGGCCTAACTTCGTAGAAAAGTAAAATTGATTGTAAAACGGAAGCAAGACACAACAAAATTTTTTGCAGCATGAGTTTCAAAAATCATGTTTTAAGACATTTTTAAACTACGTGCTAAAAAATTTTAAGCTGAAATTGAATAATAAGTATAGCTCAAATAATAAAAGTTAAAAATCAGAACTGTTAATTGTGTTTTGGGGTAATTAAAATAAAAAATATGCGTCCTTGATGGTTGTTGGTGAGTTGGAACGGATGTTTTCTAAAAATGCTGATCGAGATATGGGCGATCTGATAGCGGTGCGTTGGGTGTCGTTAGAACACTGGAGCTCCCATTGTACTGTCGAGGATATCAAGAATTTGTAGATGATATGGGAGGTAAGAGAAAGAATAGCTAAGAACAGATCGCAGAATTTATTTTGCATATTGGTCAAAATCGGGAGGTTATATTAAGGACGACCCTCGTCTCCGTGCGACAAGATGGGAACTTAGCAATAAATTAAAGGCTAGAAAAAGCTTGCGCTAATTGGTTAAGGAAAAAACGTGGTAAATGATTAATTGCTTTCGAGCTGAGGGATGGAATCGATGGCGCGCAATTATAATCGAGATAAGAGAATCATCAAAAGAAACGTTACAACGGCACGCTCCGTCAGGAAATAAGGAATTTAAAGCGCTTGTGGGTAAATGAAGTCCGACTATTTTCAAACTGCTGATAATTTATCAATGTCTGAGGCAGCCTGTGAGCGGCCATTACTCTTGTGGCCTCACACAAACGTGCTGATTGCTGCAAGAAAACGATGTGGGAACAAGTACGACTGGGGTTAAGCAGATATATTTATTTTATTTTTTTTCCAAACCATCGCTTTATTTTCGAGGCCCGATTTGAACCACCCAAGACGAAAAACAACGATCTAATACCCCCAGCCTGCACGTTTTGCAATCGTTCAATCGGTATTATTAAGATTTTAATTTGAAACAGTCAAAAAAGGAGCACAACTGGAAAAAGAAAGCCGACACATGAATCGATAAATCAGTCGAATGAGTGACCGGCAGAACAGGCGGATCGCAATATGATTTATTATTCTACCCGCCACTCGCGCATGTGATTATTATTATAATAACAACGCTTTTTGATACTCTCCCTCAAGCCAAACAAGTTCCATATCGAATTATTTTAAGACCAAACTGGACAGGACACGTCAACCGTGACTTTAAACAAGGACCAAAGCACTTTTAATTAAAACCAAACAAAAAATTAATAATTACTTAAAATTTATTGACGCAAATTCATGTCATATCAAGCATGAAATAAATTGGCTTGAAACAAAAAAAACTTACTCAAGTTGTTGAAGAAGTCTCATACCTGCAACAAAAAAAAATTAAAGTTAATAAAAAAAAATTATGTGTTGATAATAAACTAATAAAGCAAGTAATTTAATGTTTTATTAGGGTATAACAAGTTGTAGTAGCGCTCGATTTTATGAGCTTTTAAGTGTCGAATGAATGCAACCTTTTAGATCAAAAGCTTTTGGCGGTAGCTTATCGGCACATGCGCGCTGTTCCGAGTAGTTTACGATGCCATAAAACCAATTCCGTGACTGTTATGTGCATTAAACACATCGTAAAACTCGTAAAAGTCAACAGCAATATCATAATCGTTCAACATATGACACCAGTCAAAAGTAAATTTATGTTATCATCGACGGACTCTTCTTCTTCCTTTCTAAAGTGTCCTTTTTAAATCTTGCACACGCAGCAAACAACCGTTAACGCGAAACCTGTTCCTTCACAAACTCTATCTTTCAGTACCCAATTAATAAATTACAAATAAACAGACGCTAATTATGTAAATTAATTAAATGCCTTCCTGAATTGTTGCGTATAAATTTGTGAAAAAATAAATAAATTTATTGTACCTAGCAACAACAAATGTTTACATCTGAATTTAACAAAGTTTTAAACAATTTAATTTGCTCAAATTACTTCGATATTAACGAGACTTAGCTGAGGAACCACAAAAACAATAAAAATATGTTAACACTCAAAATTTAACATGTACCACAGGCTAAACCTTAAATGAAGTACTAAAATCTGAGCAAAGGACTATAGGTCCAAGTCACCTGTACAATAAGATATTGGATAAGGATTCAACAATACCGAAAGACTGTAAACAGTATCATTATAAAAAAATTTTGAGGAAGAGAGGAAGAGGAAGGAAGAAGAGAGAACTACCGTGGAATATCCACTCGTGAAAGGAGCTCATATTTTCGACCACATCATAATGAGCGAGACGCAACAAGGGTTTAGTAGAAAGGGTCGGCCATCGAAGTGATCTTAATGGTTCGCTAGATCATAGAGAAGACAATCAAATCTCTTAAGTTCGCTTGTCAACTCCTAGAGCCGTACTCTGTCGAAGGTTAGATCCACGAAACATAATTATGCTCTGTGTTTCGTGAGAGTACAACTCTGTAGTGTGACAAGCAAACTAAAGCGCCCAAATATATGAGAGGCTAATAGACAACTAATCCTTAATAATAGCTCAACAATCAAAACAAAAACAGGAACAGACAAAATTGAACTCAATAGAAGTGCAGGACAAGGCGAGTATATCAGCTCACTTCTGTTTAGCGTGTTAATGGACAGAATAAGAGAAAACGTGCGTAAGGTAAACTGCAGCTACAAAATGGGAAGCAAGCTTCTGAAAATCCTTTATTACTCTAACATAGTACCGCTTGCCGATACGAAAGACGGCCTCCAACTGCAGGCTTTAAAAAATATAGCAGAAAAACTCAATGTGGAAATAGAAAAGGCCAAAACAAACAGTTTGGAACAAGTATCTTACAATGATCTAGTCCTTTGGAGAGATAAGAAGAGGTATGAGAACCGAAGTCAATAAGTCAGCCAGAATAGCGGGCGTCTTAATGACAATCATATAGAAAAACAGCTGCTTAACCACTCCGAGCAAATTAGGACAAGACATACACAAGACATGTGTTAGACCAGTGGTGTCCTATGCAGCAAAAAGAAGAGCGGACATAACTGAGACCAAGAAAATTGAGTGAAGAAATGAAACAAAAGTACCCACTAAAAACAATAACGAGAAATATTTTAAGATATCAAAGAAGTTATAAAATCTGCAAGGAAACATGGTGACTGGTGAGTAGATAAAAAAAATTCTGAAACGAAGATGCATCTAGGATAAATGGACAGGTAAAAATTGCGAGAAATAGAAAACCTGGCAATAAATGGCCAGTGGGACGGCCTGCGAAGCGATGGAAGTACAGTTGGTCTTCGACATCCCAGAAACGAAAATTAAAGAAAAACGTGGATGAGCAATACTGGCCAACACGCTTTAAAAACGATAAATAAGAAAAAGAAGAAGTGTTTTGAAACTAGTTTCTTGTTTTTTTTTTAATTGTACTAAAGATGTCTAAAAGATTTTCCATTTATTATTATTTTTAAATAACGATACAAAAAATCACCTTTTATCAAAATTTGCTCGCACTGCTTACAACGTAATATTATGCGCAGAAAAATAATAATTTTACGTGTTATTTATAAAGTTTTTTCATACATTTTGATGATGGGGACAATGAAGGAGCCTCCTCGTGGCGTCCCTGAAAGCGTATACCAAAATTAAATGCTTTGCGATGATGATACTCCAAAGCACACGGTTAATCCTTCCAATTACATAGGTAAGTAAATTTATTTAATCCACAATTATGACACGAAAAATCAAATTCCGAAAAATTATTTGAAAAACTAACTCGTGCTGTTTAAATCGCAACAATCTACACACGCGCACGCTTGAATCATAGCCTCCAAACTTTTAATTTTCTCTTCTAAACAATGGCCAGAGACCAAAAGCGGAAACACATGTGCATAATCTGACCTAGAACAACCTACCTATTACAAATTTCAACTTTAATGTAAAAATATCAATGATTTATTCCTTGAAGGTTGCATCCCACAGTTTTCAAACTTTCAAACAAATCGGCGCTTGCTCTTTAGAACTTTCGCAGACATTTCAAAACTACGCGTTGCGCGCCGTTTATTATTGATCCGGGCGTCGCGACCTAGTTCACGCGACGCCCTCACGAGAGCGCCACTTACAACGCACACCCCTAACGGACAATAGCTGAAACTACAGTTACAACCCCTGCAAAAAATTTCCTTTTTAATTTTAATACCTGTAATGTGTTATAAAATTGTTACAATGAATGGAAATTTTTTGCATCAATAGTAAGAATAATTTTAACAATTTAAGCTGTTAAAAACGTATAAAATAAAATTTGAAACATTTTATTTTTGTAATTGCATTTTCTGTATACACAGAGCCATCTACTAAAGCTTTAGCAAAGCGCAACGCTTGCTAGATTAAATTGTTGCGTAGAAAACTGTGTGGTGTTAGTTCACGAGATTTAAATTATTTTTTTCTTGATTTATTCTTATTGTTATTTTTTCTAATTTTATTATTGATTTATTTATAGATTTTCCACAATTTATTTATAATTATGCTGTTAACGCACAACTCCCGACTTCTACATATACTAAAGATTATATGATAAAATAAAAATTTAAGAAGGACCCCAATTAGTCTATGGTCAATTTTAAATATATTAATTATAATTGTAACTTTTTTTTTGAATAAATTAATAAAAATAATTCATATCTCTCAAAATACATAATTAAGGTAAATAATTTGAATTAAAATGAAGATTGTGGTTAATTTTATTGTTAAAAAGCCTTATTTTCAGCACCTTTTACAGGAACTGTAAGGCTTTTTCTTATAACAAAATTATATGATGGCCCAAATCCATGAATACTAAGAAACTAAAATAGTGTAGTCGTTTTGTCAGGATTTTATCGCCAACTGGTTATCGATCTAGTAAAGTCCTTCTGCCATGTTAATTATGGCCCCAATTTTTTACCAATAATAAATGCCAATCAAGTATCTGAGCATCAAATTTAAAATCTTTTAAACCGAAACTTAGTTCCAATTAGTGGCTAAAGCTTCCCTATACATTTTTACTGGTTTTTTTGCCTACTTTACTCTATACTCAATAATTTTTCTTCAATGATAAAACACTAATAAATATAATTACTAGTGTTACTACCACTATCAAAAAATCATGTATAATCTGAATACGAGATTCACGTATTTCATACTCAGCTTTACTGCTCGTTCATATGGAGCGATTTTGTATCCGGAAAGAATGTACAGCTTGTCTAGAATATATTGGCATGTGAAAAAATATTTTAAATAAAATATTCTATCTTGCATTGTGTCACGGGGAGCAGACTGTGCAGTATTTTGCTTCAAGATAGCGCTACCACTCCCACTTTCAAGTGAGAGATACTTGTGCGCATCTTTAAGTTATCAGCCAGCTAGACTTGGTCAAGCTGTAAGTGTGGAAGGCTTCATATATTCGTATGGTAAAGCTGAATTTGAGAAACGTGAATCTCGCATTCAGAATATACGCGTAAATAGCGGTCTTAAAGTTCTAAAACATAGCATTTAATTCCTAATCTTTTTTTCCAAAATTCTTCCGTTAAAATTTTTACACCATAACATTAGTATATTTTAAATTAGTCTAAGACGTTCCAAATTAGTTTTTAAAGACATATAATAACCACTTATAACAGTGCCAGATTGTTATAGTATTAAAGTCCTAAATAACAAATTTTTTTTGCTTTGACATTACTCCAATTAACTCCTTATTATCTTAATTTATAACGTTATAAACGCTGTCAGGTTTTTTATTTTGCTTTTTTCCATGACACTTCATCTTTCTCAATATGACTCCAACATGTGTGCCAAAGGTTTATAATTATATACCCATTGGCCTTGCTCTTAGTTGGTTTCAGTTTTTAACAACAGAAAATGTTATTAAAAAATCTGAATAAGCATGTAAAATTTTTAAAACGATCTTATAACTTCTAAAGGTTCATCTAGTCAAAAAAATAAAAGCACAAAATGTAGAAACATTATATCCGTTGACGTCATCCATCTAAAAGTTGTTTTTTTGTAGACTGTCCACAGATGTTGATTTTACTGGCCAAAAATGTTATTAAAAGTTCTTAAAACTTCTAAACCAAAGGTTCGGGATGTAAAGATTATAAAACGGAAAATGTTATATTGGGAATTAACTTTAAAAGAGACGCCGTCTAGCGGTAGATCGTGAACTAACTCGAGTCGGTAGACATTCATTGTATTCATATAGAACTCTTATGATAAATAATTGTTTTAATTG
>JARJDX010071565.1:0-24230 GCA_030264735.1 Gymnusa sp. GC000175 | reverse complement strand
TACTTGCACCATGTAAATCCTTTATGAGTTCCTTTTATAATCGGATTATTATTCAAACTAAATTAATTGATATTAACCTATGGGTAATTCTATATTTTTTATTTGTTTATAAAATAGACTTACTATAAGATGATTTTAATGTTTTTCGTTTTTGTAAATTAAATGGTTTAAACAAAAAGCATAAGTAGGATAGTTATCTCCAAAAAACTTAATGCTAATTTCAATTTTAAATGGTATATTATGCAACAAGTCTTACAAACGCCACAATATACACGAGATTTATGTAAGGCAGCTACGAGAAGCGTAGCGAGTGTTTAGAGAAGTTTATAAAACGTGTAACATACTATACTCTTTCTACGACCAAATAAAACAAGTAACTTATCTATCTTTATTAAACGTCAATTTCTATATAACATACAAACTTAATGCGAAATTTTGGTGGTTTTCAAACGACCCCCTGAATGGTAATGATGCAATTTAAAATTATTCTTAGTTAAACTAAGAATATTTTTTTAAATATTAATTCGAAATGCACAAAATAAAACAAAACCTATTCTGAATACTAATTGTGGTTATTCTTTTCTATGTAATTACTAAATAAATTGAAAAAATATAAGCAGAAAAGTTAAAAGACTTTTCTAATAAAGGTAGGGAAAATGAAATGAGTAAATCTTAAGAAGTTGCATGTTAGAGGGCAGGGAGTGTAATGAAATAGGCTGGGGAGGTTCTCCGGCGTGAACTAATTCAATTTCACTTAACTTTTGTTAAACACCTGCCCTGAACAGCCATATCAATAGCCGCATGCACACTAACAAAAAAACACCTACGATCTTTCCGAGCCATTGTATTGCATGTATGAAGACGAAAAAAAAAAAGGTTATACAGTTCGGAGCAATTATTGATTTGCATTGAGTTGTTGTGTTTTATGATGCATGGGAATAGTAAATATAACGTTTAAGTTAATGACGGCATTTAAATAAAATATAATTTGTTTCGCGCTGGTTTCAGTCATTACATGGATTATAGCTGCGAGGAATATGCGAAAAGAAGAGTATACCACACCTGTTGAATGAATGTCTGTAAAGTTGAGCATTAGTTATGCAGATCGTATTCGTTACGTGCCATTATCATTAAAGGAAAGGCGCCTCAAGTATCATCTCTTATTATTATTGCTATTTTGCATACAGGTCAGTATAGGAATATATGATACCATTATCGTGACAACATTTATAGCAGGCCTTATTAAACAGATAATATATAATGATAGTCCTGTCACTGCAATTTCTGGGATGCAATTTTCATTGCATTAATTTTGTATTATATTATTCAGACCGTAAGATATAAAATCCTTTGACAAATGTGCCCCAATCGTAATCACCACTGATTCAACAAATTATAGTCTTCACAGAATTTATATTAACATACTCGTTGCATGCAATTATGTTGATATCCGACACATGGCTAATCTTATTTGTAGTATTTTATTTTTCATGTAATTTTTTTCACAGCCTTTATTTTAACCCTTTTATTTTTTAAAAAGGAGGCATGAACATAAAAGAAATATCAATTAATGTTATTTGAAAAACGGTGCACTTTTATTTATTAAAATTTTCATGGCTGCTCATTGCTTATTGATGTATAAATTGGTTTTGGAAATATTTTACTATTTTATTGAAATTCTGAAAATAAAAGATGATGAATAATTTAAAGATTCAAATTATACAGATTTATTTATTAAAATGAAATTTAAAGGAAAGAAATATTTTAAATGTTTGTACTTTTAATAGAAACATAACGATATTTCATTAATTGAAATATTAAAAACACATAAAGAAGCTTTTAACAAAAATTGGGAAGCACCAGTGACTAAAATCCACCAACCGGAAGTGATTTTTTTGATTAGGGTTTTCTGTTTTTTGCAAATATTTGAAAAACTATCAAGTTTATGGAAAAAAACATACCATTTCACGTGTTTAGAATTAAATGTGCAACAAATTTTGTTCTTGTTATTTTTTCAAAATTCAACATTTTAAGAACTCATCATTTTATTTTAAAGCAAATACAGCAGCAACATAATAAATTAGTTATTATAATTTTTTTATTACTACTTATTATTTTGATTGAAACGTGGGAAAAATTTTATTACCTAATGGAAACCCCAGTAATGACTTGATCATACCAATCTATCTTAAAACAATTTTAATAAATCATTTATTCTCTTATATTTCAATTTCGTGAAAGCAGCCGAGCATTGAATTATTTATTTTAATCTTTATAAAATCCTTTATGTTTCCATTTTTTTCTTGCAAAGTTTCGTGTCAAAAGCCAAAGAATGGTATGGTATTTATAAGTGAAGTAGTGCATGTCACTTTTTATTGTTTTAGAAATTTATTGAGACATTTAAAATTGTTAACGCAGCTATTATTTATTATCAAAATATTTATGGAATTGTTTTTGTTGCAATTAAAATATTAAATATTTATTTTAATTATATTTCCAGGCAACTGATTGTTTTTAGTTTTTCAAACTAATCACTGTTTGTTGTCGCATTATGCAAAACCACAAAAAAAAAATTCCTCTTAAGCATCATTGCGATTTTGAATTTAAAAACTAATATAATTTAGAGACGAATGGTCCTTCGAAGCGGATTAAAAAGCATTAGTTTTTCGAAGGACCAATTCTTAGAATCGTCTTAATCAATTCTCAATGAAGAATATCAAAATATCAGGTTTCTTTGTTATTGACATTTAAATTTTGGTTAACCATACAGAATTATATACAGTCGAATCATCATAGTTTACTAAAAAAATCGAGATATAGAAAAATCGAGTTACAGCATTAACTACAAAATACAATCTTAATGCAAAATTTGCGAAAAAAATCGAGGTATAGAAGTTTGAGTTATGAAAGTTCGAATGTAGCTTAAACCTGTATACTATGGAGGAACTATAGAGGCACTGTTCACCATCCACATTAATTTTCGGCATTGTAAACTCATCAAGGCTCAGGGGTGATGTTTAAGTCTATTTTGCTGATTAAAACAAAGTATTCGACATTTGTGAGTAAAGATCTATTTAAAGTATATGAAAAATTGGGATTTCTGGAGAGAGAAAAATGCCTTATCAGTCTTTTCACCATAAGCTTCACAGCCATGTCCTGTAATCTTTATTAAAGATCTGCAACACCTGTAATACCTTAAGCATCTTATAATTACCCATTAGGCCAGTTTTATTGATTAAAAGAAGGTGTATACCATAAGTGATTACGAATCATTTTGATGTTTTAAATTTTATAACGATAAAAGTATGCATTGCTAAAAATGTAGACGAATTTCTTAAAAAAATTATATTATATGTATTTTCATTATCAGACTTAAAAAAATAAAAAATGTAAAGGGAACTAGAAAAATACTAAATTATATGCAAGATTTCAAAACTTGTAGTAATTAAAATAACTCTAAAAAAATGTTGAAAATTTTCACAATTAAAATATCTTTTTCTTAAAATAAACCAAAACTGGGAATTTTCGCATTAAAAAAATTAAAATTAAATGCATAACTGGAAATATAATTATTTATAGTTTATGGCTAATACACGTGTAAGGAATTTATTAAAAAAAATAAAATTATACGCAAAAATTTAACATAATAAATTCAAAAAATGCTAAAACTTTTGCAATTAAAATATTTGGTCAATAACAGCTTTTTTTTTTTCAATTAATAGATTACCTAAATTCTCTAATTATTAGAGAATTCAGTTTAGTGGTCCTATCCCAGGGCGATGAGGATGGAGGAATCATTTGTCGTTTTAATGACCCTTTACATATAAAAACTAGGATCTAGACACTGAATAAAAGAGAGGTGAATATATAGAATTTAGATCAGGTCCACCCAAGAGGTCCACATTCAGAGGTCTGTGCACTTCTATTGGAAATAATAATTTTTATATTTTTACTAAGTACGAACTGAAATCTCCATTTCATTTACTTATGACTGTAAGCAATAAATTTCAGAATAATATGGAGTATCTGTAGTCACCATAACAGATATTTTTATTGTTGCTTATCTCTCAAAAATTAACTTCCCTCATCAGTACTTTGTCATTATGAGCTGTTAGCAACTACTTCTGAAAACAATTTTTAGTTACAGTCCATTGTATGGTATGTACATAACACACTACAATTAGTAAAACACAGAATGAAAAGGTTTCTATCCTTAGAACCCAGATTATGCTTTATGTTTTATCTATTTGAGCGCTGATTATTTATGTGATTTATAATGAAAATTGTTTGGCTGCTGCTGGACAGAACTTTTTATAAAAGTCGCCAATAAGTTTAGAATCGCCATGATGATTTCCAACCTTTGATATGAGAAAAAACCAGAAAAAGACCAGTTTCAGTTTTAATTTTTTTCTGGGAAGGGGTCCGTGGACTTTATTTGACTCTCAAATGGGTCCATGGAACCAAGAAGTTAAAAAACTTTGATCTAGAGTAACAAGCAAAAGAATCTCGACGTATCGGTAAGCTAAACACATGATAAACGTTTGTTTAAAACAGATAGTGCGTGTCTGTACAAACAAGTGCAAGTTATAGTTTTTCGACTTAAAACTACGATTGATTTTGCAATGTGATTGTAATGGGTCAAATGAACAAAAAACAGGTACACGCTGTAAGGATGCGGAACCAGATGCGAAAACGAATGGACAATGAAACCCATGACTTTCTTAGAAGGCTATCTAAAGGGCAAATTTGGGATGATAAAGTACCAATAGCAGAAAAAAATTGAATGCTGGAATTTAAAGCACTTTAAAAATGCTGAAGAGTACACAAGCAAAGGGTAAGGCACATGACAATAAGGAGAATAAAGCAGGAAAATTTGATCAACTATGAAAATTGTAATAATCTTGCTTCCATTCAAGAAACTCGCCTGACATTAGAAAAAGCAAACACTCAAAATGAAAAACACTAAAAAAACCGTCTAACGGTTTTATACGTGGTGAGAGTTTCATCATATACTAAACGCTAGTTAGCTTAGAAACACCTGATAGGGTTAGCCGGGAGTATCTTGGAATGGTCACAAAACTTATTCCCGACGTATGCCACAAATCGTGTTAAGAAGTTATGTCGACCTCCATGTTCAGTATGTCGGTGTCGAACACTAATATTGGTTTTTAATTTTTTTACAAAGATCACGCAATTGAAAGCTTTTATGGAGATTTATTCAAAATTTGCATTGCACTTACACGCTTTATTAGTGGAACGCCAATTTATTCGAGCTTAATTAAAGTGCATCAGTGTTCAAATTAAAATAATAAAATTTATTCATTAAATGACAGACGGAATCTTAAAATAATTCAATTTTTTTCAAAGTTTAAATAAATAAACTGTTTTAAGGATAATTATAAAATGACGACTTTTTAAAATATTTAATCGCACCCATAATAGTGAGAAAAACGTCAAATGCACATAATTTCCTTCACGATTGTTTGAAGTATTTTACATAAATTAAAATAATTACTAATATTTTCCGTGTAATAACGCTGCATTATTTTTCCTTAGTTGAGAATGCGTTATTAACTACATATTTCTTTTTTTTACATTAAACATTTCAATGTTGTTAACTGCAAGACAAGTGAATTATCTGCTATGATTAATAATGTTTACGTACTGTGCAATTATTTATTGTAACATTTATTTATTTACATCATTAGAGTTAATTAAAGATCTGTTTTAATTGATGACAATTAATAATAATTGCGCTTATGTAATACATATAATATTTATTTAACATAATTGCTTTATAATGTATAAAGTATTTATAAAAAATTTAATGATTGTTTTATCTTAGAAAAACATTAAAATGTCTTTATTACTAAGCAAATATTATAAATTTCTCACTTGAAGTGTTTATTTATTTTAAAAGTCTTTGTAATAATTAAGATTGTTAATATTTTAAATAAATACATCATTATGATTCGTTAATAAAACCGTTCAGATTTTATCCTTTTTTTCATGACTGGATAAACAAGAGGATGGTATTTTCGAAGTCTTTGTTAATGCTTTTTTTAAGGTCGGTGCTTAGATTTCTGCAAAACAATAATAAACGCTTTTTTGTATGGTGCTCTAACTTTTGCAACTCAGCACGAATATGCTCCAACAATAAACGACGAAAAAATTAAAATTTCTTGAAGATATAAAAACAATAAAATCAAAAAAAAAAGTTACTGCAAGACCATTAGTGGGGACTTTAAAGCTAAGAGCTAAGAAGGTCAAAAGGATACAACAGATTTAAACCATATTGGACAGTTTGGTCTTCGAGCCAGAAACCAAGGTGGGGAAATGTTGATAAACTACCTAACTAAAGAAAATCTGTACTCTCTAAACACCCTATATATAAAACCAACAAAGGAAATGGACGTGGAAAAGGCACTATAAAAAACAAGATTGATTACATCCATACAAATAATAAAAATATATACACAGATCTGTCAGTACTAAATCAATTCGGTACAGGTAGTGACCATAGGCTGGTAAGAGCAAATATTTCATTAAATCTTAAGATCGAAAGAAACAAATGGATCCACTAAGTTTCCAACATAAGATGAACTAAACCAAGGGAAAAAGGTATACCAATAAACTGGAACCAACCGAAAGCTTAGGAACGTTGGACATCAACATACTCACAAACAGGACTAACGAAAACAATCACACTATTACCACAAAAATATTCAGCAATATTAAAATTAGGAAAAAATACCAAATACAGCCCAATACAATAAAATTTATGGAACAAAGGAAAAAAACTCATAAACAAAAGCATAATAGGAGAATACACAAAGAAATGGAAAAAATATCAGAGCATAATAGAAGCCACTATAGCAGGTGCAAATATGTAAGTTCTGAAAGAGAGACTCCCAATGGGGAAAATCAAAAATCATGGAAATGAAATCTCAACAAAGAAACATGCTGTTAGATAAAAATCATTAAACTCATCGAAAACTTCTACGCCCACAATAGCAAAACCAGAGTGTTAAACATCCGCTAATGCAGTGCGGGATCTGAAGAGATAACCGACATTACTAAATCCAAGAGACACACAAGGCGCTTAAGCAAATAGAAAATAAAAGCAGCCCAGGTGAGGACTGAATCATATAGAAATGTTAAAAATGGGGAAAGCTAATAAACAAAAAACTATACAGAGACTATTCAATAAATGTCTTACAGAGGAAACAATGCCAAAAGTCTAGCAAAACGCACAGATAATCCGGATTCAAGCAAAAGGCAATAAAACCAATATAGAAAACTACCACCCAATAAGCTCTATAAATTGCTGACAAAAATTTTGACAAATCGATTAACAAAGAAGTTCGATGCGTACCAGCCAGTGAATCAGGCAGAATTTCGTAAAGTGTTCAGCACCTACAAATACTAAAAACGTTTATAGAGGAAATAACTGAAAACAATATATCCATTCACCTGGCCTTTGTAGACTATCACAAGGCATTTGGATCAATCAAAACTTGGTCAATGGATGAAGCCGGTATCAACACTCTAGCTACTCAAACCTCCTAAAAAACATAAATTAAAACGCAACTCTACTACTAAAAGTAAATAAAAACCTGATGGCAGCAACAATAACATCAAAAAATCAACCACGAGTCTGCCAGTGAGACACCATATTTTCAAAACTGTTAACTTCGGTTTCAAAGAACGTTATTACAACACTAAACTGCGACAATAAAGGTTAAAAAATCGATGGCACCTTTTTAAATTACAATTTACGGACTACATCGTCAACAACTAAGCATAGAATTATAAAATCAAGTGCGCCGAAGATGAACCTATCCAAGACAGAAATAATGAGTAGCTTAAAATAAAGAATAACTTTATATAACGCTATTTTGGAATAAATTAAAAAAAAATAAATTGGAAAACCAGACAGTTGAATCTTAGTCTCTGTATAAAATACAGATTAAGACTAAAATAAACGGAATTTGACACTGGCTTCAGGAATGCTTTAGGTAGCAGAGAAGCACCATTTGCGCATAATGTAGATGCAGAGATGTTAACTGCGATGTACACCTGTGCTTTATCGATTTTAGCAAAGCGTTCGATCGGGTGAAGCACAAAGAATTACTTAAGATACTCAAAACCACCGGAGCCAACGACAAAAACCATGGCATAATAGCAAATCTCTACTCGCAACAGACGGCAGAAGTACGAGTTAAAGACCAAAACACGGGAAATATTCAAATTCGCAGAGGTGTGAGGTAGGGTTGTGTGCTTTTACTAACATTATTTAACATATACTCAAAGGAAATATTTGAGGAGGTGTTGGGCGGTGTGTAGGAAGAAATAACGGTCAACGGTGAGAGAATTACAACTTAGGACTCTATTATACTGGCGAGTACGGAACAAGGACTTCGGATGATGATGAAAAAGATCAAATTAGCCAACGAGAAGTACGGAATAAATCTCAATCTCGAATAGACCAAATACATGGTTGTCACTAAAGATAATCCACCACCACAGACAATGACACTTAACAACACAATCATTGATCAAGTGGACAAATACACATATCTAGGCACCTGCATGAATAAACTCTGGGATTACTCTGTGGAGATCAAATGCAGGATAGAAAGGGCAAGAGCGACGTTTGTTTAGATAAGAAAAGTGTCCAGACTTAAGCTTGCAACCTAAGATCATAATGCTGCGATGCTATGTTTTCTCAACACTTATGTACAGCGTCGAAACCTGGACTTAATCCAAAAAAAAACGGAAAAAAAACTAGAGGGCTTTGAATTGTGTGCATATCGCCGTATCCTCAATATCTCATGAAAAGAGTACATTAGTAACGAAGGGGTTCTGCAGAGAATGGGTAAGGAAAGGGAAGTGTAGAATACTTCGGTCACGTGATAAGGCACAAAAATAGGTACAGAATACTCCAGCTGATTCTGCAAGAAAAGAGCTGGGAAGAAGAGGTCCGGAAAGACGAATAATTTCCTAGCTAAAAATCTGCGCCAGTGACTTTGGTACAACTTTTTCTTAATGCAGTAGACAGTCTGGAAACAACGGCCGACCACCTAAGAACTATGCAAAGAGCAGTGGAATTATGATGGAAGTAACTGTAAGAGGCACACTGAATTAATCAGACGGATATAAATATGGTAAACAGATCTCAAAACAATAGCAGAACTTAAATGGCGATGGGCAGGACATGTGGCAAGACAACATCCTGATAGATGAACACCGATACTAATCCAATGGAGACCAAGGCAAACAAAGAGGAATTTAGAAAGAGTACAGGAAAGATGGATGGACAACATTCGGTAAAAAAGTAGTTTCAACTCGCGCAGGACATATTCATATAAAAAAAGCATGAAAGAGGCTTTTCTCCAAAAGAAAGCTAAGAGAGAAAATAAAGAAACTGCCTCGGTACCATAAGAAAAAAACTCCTCTATTTCTATATATCGTCACTATCTTTATAAGCGCTAATTATTTTTGTAATTTTTAATGGTTAGCTAACTCTAACAGCTAAGTAGCACCCGTTTGCAAGAAATGTACAATCATTATTAATGACACTGGCCGTATTTTAACGCTACCTCTAATAGACAAATTGTATCCACTATAGATATAGTGTGGATACTCGTACTATAGCATTTTGGAAGAAACCCTCAGGCCAACCAAAATAAGAACCTGCATGAGATATTTCTTGCCTTATGTAACACGGAAATCCCTTAAAAGGATGAGTCTGCGTTAAAGTGCAGATCAAACTTTCAATAAACAAGGTAATTGAAAAAAAAAACACCAATTGCGAATGAGAATTACGAAAAACTGCCAGTCTACAATAACTTACAGGAGACATGCACAATGTGTTATGCAAATGAGTGGTCAAGCACTTTTATGTTCTTTTTGCTTGATCATAAATAAATATGACAAAGTATTGTAAACATTCAAAAAAAAAATGAGGTTTTAGTGGAAATACTCTGGTCCGGAGTAAGATGAGAAATCATATAACTCCAGTGGTTCAGAATTCACGCTAAACTGTAGGTCCACCTACAATGTATGTTTCCAGCATTACAGGCAGAGAAGAGGCTGTACGTCAGAAGTGGCGTCCTGGGAGGCTGACGACGACGACACCTTGGGGCTCTCCTGAACAAGAATAATTAAAATAATTCTTAAAGTATGACAATATCAGGTATTGAACACATCTGATTTTTATATAGATAAATTAATTTTAATCAGTAAAAGTACATTTTGGAAGTAATCCTAGTTTAAAGTCTGCCTAATTTAGTTTTACATTCATATTAAAACAATTGCATGAATAAAAATTTAAAATCATTTAACAATTTAATACTTATTTCATATTTCTTGGAATTTAATTTTATCTTCATTTGAATGATGATTGTAATAAGGCATTTAAATTAAATTAATAAATTTTATATGAAATATCATGCAAACAGAAAATGCAATTAAAGGAATGGAATATTATGAAAATTGCCAAGCGCATAATTATTTTCAAAAATATTTATGTTATAAGTGGTCTTTTGATAATGAATTATTGCAATAAACGGGCGAAGGGTATTATTAAATCGAATCCTCGGCAATTCTAGGATTATACAAGCCGTGTTTTGATATCTCCGCGTTAACGAAGATTAATCGTTCATTTATGCTTGTGGCGTCACTGCATTCAAACCTAACAGCTTATGACTTTACATAATGAAACAGCGTAAATTATGGCCGATGTCTTTAGTTTTCTAGCGCAACTTTTAACGAGCAAATTGCCCGCTTCACTGTTTTATTAATTAAAAACCTCACTTCTTTTTACATCACGTTTACTTACATCTCACAAAATAAAATTACTTACTAAACTTTATTCAAAATGATTTATAACAATTATGTAGATGTAGGTGCGCCATAAAATTGATTTAGGTGATGGTATTATGTTAAATATTGGAATGTATATTTAACATAACACCACATCTAAATCAATTTTAGAGCTCACCTCTAATGCACGTCAGGTGCAACATGGTTTAATTTAATATTTTATTACATTCATTACTAAACTTTTAAATAAAAAAAATAATTTCCCAAAATTTATCCTTAATTAAAAACTTTTTAACCAATTTAACACTGATTTGTAAAAAGTTAAGTGCCTGTAAAGCTTTGAATTGATAGTAAAATTAATATAAAATGCAAAGACAAATCTAAAATTAATCTTTGAATGTTAGGAATAATTACTCAACTTAATAACAAAGAACTATTACGTTATTATATGTAAGAATTAAAAAATTTTAATTAATCCCAAATTTAAAAGTTAATTTAACATTAAATTGCATGTAATTTTTATTTTAAAATCCAGTAACAAGATTTAATAATTGGCTGGACCGTTTTGTATTTTCATTTGCATTTAAATACAAAACATTAATTAAATATTTTGTTATACAATTTTGATGGTATAATTTATATTTAATTAAAATAAAGTGAATATATCGGAGCTATTAGGATGAAATATTAATTTCATTTAAAACGGAATAATTCGAATGAATATTTAAAAGTGCGAGTTATAAATAAAATAATAGACATTAATGCATTACTATATATAAATATTTTTTTGTAAATTCCGGAAATGCATTATCGCGTTGATGGAACAAGCGAGTGCGAGAGTGGTTTGAGTTTTCATTTACATAATGGAAGAACAACAAATGCATTTTGTATTAACTCCAGAGATTTAATGGTAGTGAGTGGCGAGAGAGACAGACAGATGTTGAACAGGGTGTCGGAGGGACGAGGGGAACGTCATTACATAGTCATGACATCTGAGCCAATTTAGCTAAAGTGGTTTTTGCGTGTCCAACTCTATCTCTGTCTTACCCACTTTTAATATAATTATTTATTGCAAAAATTTTATTTTTTAACTTTGATAAAAATATATAAAAATTAATTTACTTATTAACTTTATTCTTTATTAAGAATTGTAAAAAGTTTTATTTTTTACTTTCCTGATTTAGAAGATTTCGCCGTAAATGCTACAGTACTCGGACCACATAAAACGGATTTTTTTAATATAAAAGCTTCTTGAGAATTATTAATTAGCCTTAAGAAAAAAATATTCGATTTTGATAATAGCTAGAAATCACTAAATTTTAAAAATCACTACAAAACACATTTTTCCACCCTAACATTGGGTCGATGATTACGTGAACTCAGTTATTGCCCGATTTTGGGCATTTTTCACTTCAATTTTCAAATTCTGTACCAAAAAAAATTAATTTTTGGTCACTTTTTTCAGAATAATTTAAAAACTTTTGAAACAATTTAATTTGATTTCTTGGCTTTAAAAAAATATTTTTACTACAAAATGAGCTTTTTGAATGTTAGATTGGTTTGGGAATAAGGGAAATACTGTCATTTTTCTTTGTCAAGATCTGCATATCAGTAAAAAACCGAAATGTGAACAATTTTTGATGTCTCGAAAACTATTTGGCAGTCAATAGTTTAGCTCATTTAGCGTTATCCAGGGTGCACCACGTGGAGGCGAGCTAGATTTACACCCCATTGAATTGTCAGGAAGTCAACATAAAATGAAATAAAAAGACAAGCAAAAGCTACAAATACTGCAACGAGTATGAAACAACTCGAAATAAACAAAGAAACAAAAAATAACGAAAGAACGAAGAAACTAAAAAAGAAAAAAATGAAGAACGAAAAAAGAAAAACAAATGAACAGGCGAACGAAAGAAAGAAATGAAGGAAAAAAAACAATAAAACTATGCAACCAAAAACAAAAAATTGGGGTACATAAAAAATAATGAAAAATAAAAAAAAAATTAAATAACGAAGGAACAAAAAACGAAAGAATGAATAAACCAGAAAATAAAAGAACCAATAGACAAAGGAAAGAAAACCCAAAGAATAAAAAAAAAGAAAAAGCGAAAGAACAAGGGAAGAAAAATTCTATACAAAGGAAATAAAACCAACGAAAGTATGGCGGAAAACGTGACTCGTATAATCTATATTAAAACTAAAAAAAATGTTAAGCCTAGTATATCGGGATCTCACATCAACAGTTTAGTTGACGACGAAGGAACAATTATGTTATTTATTAAAGAAAATGTAGTAAATAAGAAAATACGTAATGATATTTAGAATAAACGCTCACTACGCCAAAATTTCAGAACGTATCAACTTGGCCAATCTTCACAAAGGAAGAGATTTTGATTGATTGATTTATTTTGAAGGGAGTAAGCGAGACTCACTATCACTTAGGCGTCTTAAGTGGGCCCATTGTGCTATCCTACTTCTCATTAGCTGTTTTTCGTCCCGTTTAGTCCTCAAGAAATTCAATGTTCTCCATTAGTTAGTATTTTCACCGGTGAAACTGTTGCTAATAATGGCCATGGTCTGTCATTCGTTATCCGGAGCTGACTCTAATTGACAGTATGTGGCAAAACAGTTGCTCCGCCGTTTTATCCTTTTCTAGGTGGACCCTAGAAATGGAATCTTTGCCGATTTCTAATATCTCCACACATTGGCCTTTCTCTCTCTTCTGTCCATTACCCTAATGAGGGTTTGGTGACATCATGATGGCATTTGACCATCTCTCTCTATTTTGTGCCATATGACGACGCGCTCGTCTTCAAAAGTCAGCCAGTCGTTTCTGCGATATTTCGGCCACATTGCCAGAAGAGGGGACTCCATTGAAAGAATAATGGTAGAAGAGAAAGTAAATGTTCGGCGACCAAGAGGAAGATGCCTAAAACGATGGATCGGCCAAACTAAAGACCTTATCGGTGAAAATGTACACATTGGCCTATTTAGCCGGTAATGATCGGTTTACATTTCTATGAGTTTCCCGAAACTTCCTCTGTTTAATCGTAGGCAGTAGTTTGCTTTTAGTAACGTGGGTGCTGTAATTGCGGACCTTCTTCATTTGCAGTCCGTTTGTGCTGCCCATCTTATCTGATGACTCTTGATGGTATGAAGTTTTTATAGGGCCGAACGGGATTTGAGCGCCAGAGGTAAGACCGGCTCTAGCTTGACTGGCTGTTTGTCCGCGGTCATTCTCGCCTGTCTATCCACCTCTTTATTGCCCTTTTTATCGATAACGATATTGTTTTCTGATAGTTTTGTTGGGCCTTGTGGCATTCATATTACGGGTCCAAGTAAATTTTATGTCCATTCAGTGTCATGAAGGAAGAGCTAACGAAAGCAACCAAGAAAGAAAGAAATTAATTGTCGTTTATATATTAAAGCATTTCAGCTTCTAAAAGCAAAAAACACTACACAACTTTTAAATACCATTTTTAAAAGGCATTAATCATACTAAATGGACTAATATTTCTTAAGGTAATCCATGAAAAGTTGAATAATGCACCGAAAAAAAACCACTTTAAATAACAAAAGGGACTTGAAACCAGGGATACTCCTTTAAAACCATGTCTTGATTCATAGATTTGAAGATGTACTACGGTAATCTATTGGTTATTCATTGATTTCAAAAAATTCTAAGAGATAAGCCAAGAAGAAGGGTATGCAATTGATCATAATGCATTTTAACAAACTTTTATAAGAAACATTTTACTGTGAACAGACGAACAACTTCAGAAAGAAGGAAGACGCAGGGATGTATTCTATGACCGTTCAATTTCAATACAACACTTTCAAAAAAGTTCTGCACAAATTGGAAGAAGAAATAAGAAGTAATAGTGTTCCAGTCAATAATCAGAAGTTCTTAAGGATCAAGTTGTTAAGATATGTGGAGAATGTAGATTAAGTTTGAATATTATGGAGATAAGGTATGTTTAAAAACGGTTGAGAAATGGAAGTCTGAATATTTGAGACACATAATGCGCAACAGGAAATACGACCTCTTAAAACTGATCATGGAGGGGAAAATAGAAGGAAGACACGGTTGTAGGCAAAAAAAACATTCCTAGTTACGGAATATAAGAGACTGGACCGGATGCCAAATCCGTACTACGGGCAACACAAGATCGGGGAGAATTTGTTGAGATTGTTTCCAACGTCCAGTAAATGGAGAAGCTGTTCTTAGAAGAAGGTAAAGGTAGGTAACAGAAAGTTTTTCACCCATAAAGCTTGAACTTACTAATTGTTTTTTAAACTTACATGATATTAAGGCTTGGACTCTAAAGGTGTACAAAGGACTATCAAACAATACCTGAGCGTTCAAAATGTAGTTTTTAAACGCTTTTGATGGTTATAGTTAACTTCCTGTAGAATCAAAACTCTTAAGATATTTCTCGCATAAAATTGTAATTTGTAGAGAATATTAAAAAAGTTAGAGGTTCTAGATCAAAATTTTTTATTTTTATGTAGCTAAAAAGTACGATTTATGTGGCCAGCAGTATTCCAAACTTTTTTCCAAGCAATCGCAAGCATATTTTTTCACTAAACTTTGCGAAATTAAAGTTTTTAGGACAAAATTAAAATCAAAATTTTGAACAATTATAAAATTTAAATGTAATATAAGTGTGTACATGGTAACTTCGTTGTACATTAACGTTGTTAAAATAAAATGAGAATGAAAAAATAAAAAAATAGTTTTTAAATTTTCTCCGTGAGTGCTCTCTAATTTGTTAACCAATTTTCGAGTTTGGCATTGAAGTCTCCCACAACATAAATGCTAAAATTCTTTGTGTCATCAATTTCTGCTTTTTTTTTCTTGCGTTGTGTTTATTGGACCTGTATTTATTTTTATTATTTATTTGCTACAAGGCTCAAATTAAGAACTATAAGAAGTGTTTTTACGCGTAAAAATAGTTTTTTTTTGAGAATGAAATTCAAAAAAAAAAACTAATAACTCACATTTTTGCAAATTTAATTTATTTTTTTTTGATATGGTCAATTAAATTTTCCATACCTTTCATAGGGAATGGCTCAAAATCAATTTCACAAAGTATTTTTTTCATTCAAGATAAAATTTCGTGAAGCAATTTTACGTACCGCAATAATAATTTTTAAATTTCTTCGTGAGTGCTATTTAATTTTTAACCATTTTTTGAGTTTGGCATTGAAGTCTCCCACAACATAAATGCTAAAATTCTTTGTGTCCATCAATTTCTGCTTTTTTTTCTTGCGTTATATCAGGGATGGGTGTTTATTGAACCTTCATCTATTTTTATTATTTATTTGCTAGGATCGTAATATTAAAAATTAAATTTGCGTTGAACAAGAATTACCTTAACAAAGTTAATCAATATTAATGTAGAAATTATGAAAAAGTACTAAAATAAGTTGGATAATAAAAAAGTTTTTGGAGGGTAAAATTGCTTAAAAGTTTTTCATTAGATCTCCTTGTTTAGACAATGGCGCATGAAACCTGTAATTGGAAGTAATTAGCGCTGATGGTATTTTGAGAGTTTGTAATTAGAGTTTTTGAAATGATTGAATGAACAACGTCGTGGTGAATGTAGAGTATAGTAAATCTGTTCTTTTGTGTGGTAAAGTTTTGTATGAGTTGAATGAATTAAGAAATAAGATCTCCTGGTATTAGAGTGGCAGAGATAAATGGTTGTCAGAGTTGACAATCAGCGTCGGTTGGCACCCTTTTGTGGTTTTAGGTTTTAATTTAAAAGCTGTGCGCCATGTGAAGCAATTAAATTACGAATGACGCACATTATCTCAGCCATAATTGCGCGGCTATGTCACATCTAAATATGACATTCGTACATATAATATGGTAATCTCAGAAAATAATTTTGTCGGCGGAAATTAAGAAGATAGGGAAACGCCCTATTCGAATACATAAAGCCATTTTACTTTGGAGTTTGCCTTGTTTTCATCAGTTTTCTCATTCGGCTTAAACTATTTTAATTAAAGCAACGGCTAATTTAACTAGACAAATCTTCGTAGTAGAAAAGGCCGCTTTAAGAACGCCATCTATCCATCCATCCCATTCTCTTCTCGGTTATTGTTGCTACATAATAGCTCTTTGACTTCACACTGATTATATTTGCAGAACCGACTCTCTAAAACTTTTACATGCTTCAGCAGCAACAATAACAATAACTCGGTTCGTGATGGCATTAAAAGAGGTATTTAATTGTATATTCGTATTTATAAGAATATAATTGTGCAGCAGCAAATAAAATTCCTCAAGCAAAATATAAATGTACGAGTATAAGGATTCTTTTCATCCAACTCATAAATACTTTTATCGCCAAATCCAATACAGGAAAGAAGCCGTAAAGTAACCAACGCATTCCACATTCGCATTACTCTTAATCTTCACTAAGAACTAACAGCATTTTACTTACAACAAAACAAATGCATTTTAAATCGTAAATATCTTTACATGATATCGCTATTACTGACGCTCCTATATAAGATTTCTTTTAATCTTCTTAATCATTTCCATTCTTGAGATACTCAACTTAACGTATTATTAAGATAAAAATACTACAATTTATTAGGTGTAAAAGTGTGTAATGGAAAACCATTTTATCCTTTAAGATGTAATAACAATTTAAATATTTATTAAAATCATTATAAATAATAATTGCTTAACGGTGACGAAGTCATTGGTAATGATAATCTTATTAAAATGAGATCGCGAGCTCCAAGCGAAATTAACATATTCTCACTAATGAAGAAAGTAAACAAAATGTAGCACGTCCGTAACACAACACATGTAGCAGAGTGTTAATTGCTCGGCTTATAAAATATGCAACCGCTTGAATATTAAGAGAGACAGCATCGCGCTTAATTTATTAAATAAATTATGGTTTCTATTTGCAGTTAAATGAATTAAAGATAAGGCAATTTTAAGATTGGATTGCATTATTATTTAAATTGCGCGTCTCGGAAATATTAAGGCATAACTTAAGTAATGAGCTTTTTAATCTACTTATTGCACTTAACTAATGAAATCTGCGATGAAAAGTTTCGTTTTAAACGTCGAACTTAATTGCAATGTACGCATCAAATATTATATTTATGAAACTATTTAGTTTAATTAGAAAAATATGTTTAGTCATTCGCTTGTTCATGTATTATTATAGCGGGATGTATGACTTAAGCAAACATTTTCTTCTTGTATACATACTTAATAACTAAGTGTTGTTGATTTAAACACATAATTAATATTTGACGTTTCTATTAGATCTTTACATCTTTATGTTTATTTTTGCTTTTTTTTATTTTTATCTATGTAATTATTTAAATAAATATTAAAACTCGTTAAATTTAACTTAAAAATAATAAATTACTTAATTTACATTTTTATTTATTTCGCTTATTATATTATAAAATTAACTAAAAATTATTTTAAGAATTTGGAAAGGTACATGATCGCAATATATAAGACCCCTTTGTGGATGACGTACAGCGTACACCAAAAAAGATTGGGACACCGTGACGCGGAATAACAGGAGCCATCAAAAACTGACCAGGATACACGAATGTCATACAAAGTGTAAAGTGTTATTTCTTAGTCAATGTCGACAGATAAAAAACTAAAATAATATTGCACGTTGATAACTTGACACCAACAAAATAATTTTACCAAAACTCTTCACGTCATTCAACGCCCAAATTAAGAACTAAAAGAAGTATTTTTACGCGTAAAAATAGTGTTTTTTAAAGAATAAAATTCTATAATACTAATAACGCACATTTTTGCAGATTTAATTCATTTTTTATGATATGGCCAAATAAATTTTCCATACCTTTCATATGGAATCGCACAAAATCAACTTCAATAAGTATTTTTTTTCATGCAACATAAAATAATGATTCCGTGAAGCAATTTTGGTTTTTTTTTTATTTTATTCGCAGGTAAATTTTCTATAATCCTTAGTCAAAATTAAATTATGTTTGATTAAAATCTGTGTACCTAAAGTTGAAAAAATATTTTTTGCTATAAAATGATAACCAAAAACGAAAACCATAAAGTTTCTGGACATTTTACAAAAATTGAAAAATGTTCAAAAAAGTTTGCGGAGGGTCTAAAAATCGAAAATATAAAAAAAAATTTAATCTTAATTCTTAAAAAGTATTAATTGATTCCAATTTTGGATTACTTTTTTTTGTTTTTTCGCAATTTTTTTACAACCTTAAATCAAAATTTTATTTTATTTGTTTTATTTATTTAAAGTCCTTTTAAGTCTTTTTTGCTACATTATTATTATTTTTAACTTCTTGTCATTTTATGAAAGTATTTAAGTAAATCCAGATTTCAACAAGAGTTCATGGTAATTTACCCTAGAGCAGGGATTCTTAAAAGGGGGGGCGAGGACCCCTGGGCTCGCGGACAGTATATAGGGGATCCGCGAAAATATTAGAATTTTTTATAACTTTACAAATAAAAAAAATTGTTACTAGTTTTATATATATATTTGAAAGTTTTTTTGTACGAGTAATTGCGAGTTACCTAATGGTGGAGGTGAGCGTACTGGCCGCGAAAATAAAAGGTAAAGAACCACAGAACTAGCGTTTGTTTTTCTGGTAATCGTCACGCTTGTGTGTCAATTAACGTTTGTAATTTGGTAATCTTCACGCTTGTGTGTCAACTATCATTAGTTTTTCTGGTTATCGTCACGCTTGTGTGTAAACTAACGTTTGTAATTTGTTAACCGTCACGCTTGTGTGTCAACTATCGTTTGTTTTTTGGTAATCGTCACGCTTGTGTGTCAACTATCGTTTGTTTTTTGGTAATCGTCACGCTTGTGTGTCAACTATCGTTTGTTTTTTGGTAATCGTTCCGCTTGTGTGTCAAATATCGTTTGTTTTTCTGGTAATCGTCACGTATGTGTGTAATTTAACGTTTGTAATTTGGTAACCTTTACGCTTGTGTCAACTAGCGCAGGGATTCTTAACAGGGGGCCGCGGACAGGATATAGGGGGGCCGAGAAAATATTAGAATTTTTCAATTTTTATAACTTTACAAATAAAAAAAATGTTACTAGTTTTATTGGTATATTTGAAAGTTTTTTTGTACGAGTAATTACGAGTTACCTAATGGTGGGGATGAGGGTACTGGCCGCGAAAATATTTTAGGATTTTAAGGGGGCCGCGACAAATAAAAGGTTAAGAACCACTGCCTTAGGTTACAATGAGTGACCCAAATTGGTTTTTGACTAAATGGTTGTTAGTCAGAGCAGCTAACGCCGCCAAATTAAATAAATTAATTAAAATTTATCAAATTTTTGTTAGTGTTCTCCACTCGACTTTCCCGTGAGCCATAAAAACGTCTCAGATAAGTTTTTATAGAATGTTGCAGCAACTTTGTGTACATAAATTTTTCTGAAATATTTATTTTCGAAGAAATAAAAAAATTCTAAAAATAGTCACTTCTTGTTCAGATATTCTCAAAACGTCGAATTCTGATAAAATCTCAATATTTTTGCACGATTACTATGCTTTCCATTTTCAGGAAAGTAACAAACTCAGTGTTGTGATTATACTAAATAGACAGAATATTATTTATTATTATATATCCTTGTAGCTCCCCTTGGAGCAGAGGGCACCTTTCGGTGTTTCTTGACTTTATTTTTTTTTAATAAGAATGCCAGCCTTATGTAAGACAGAATATTAACATTTAGTTAATTAATAAAATGCAGTTTTAAGGTATGCAACCAAAAGTACACTTTTATATAATTTCTAACACAAATTACTTGCCTTGCAATGATTCATCCAAAGTAATTCTAATTTCGGCATGTAAGGAATTTTTGTAAAAGACGTAATATTATTGTGGTCACATATTAATGAATTAATTAATTTAAATTCGCTAAGAAAGTCCAATTTGCTAAAAAATAAAAAAAAAAAAATCTACAATAAATATTTAACCTTTCACGTTTGAAAACTATGTAAATTGTCTGATTTTCGGGTTTAGTTTAAGTAATTTGGTCGGCTGTTGCATTAACGTTTTGCTCACCATTGCAGGGAGCATTCTCAAGGCAATGAGTTATGTACTCCGTTAATTCACGCGATTTATTTCAAATAAGCAGCCATTACGAGGTTAAAAAATTATATTTTTAAAAAAAATAAAATGGATTTAGTGTTTGACATTCGATATTAATCTAAATTATACAGGGTGTCCATTTTTCGAGCCCTACCATTGGGATCTCGAGAACCGTAAAAATACGAGGTCGGTTAAATTAGTACAAAGTTGCCACATTAGGAGACTGATTTAATGATGTATTTATTTTTTCGAAAATATGCATAGGTAACTAGATAAAGCTAAAATTTTAAATTTTGCTGATTTTGTTTTTGGCTTATAACTTTCGTAAATGAACAAATACGCAATTTTAGTTTGCACTTTGTTGAGGCACTTTTTTGCGGAGAATCACCAGGGGTTCTTAAAATTTTTCTAACTTGTACTGTTTTCGAGTTATTGGTACTAACTTTTAATTTTCAAACGGGACTTAAAGTTGTGTTTAATACTGTTAAATGGAGATTTTTTTCTCTTATCAACGGTATAAAACACATGCATATTAAAATACCAATTGACTAAGAAATTATCAAATTATTGGTTTTATTCATTTTGGTTAAGTATGCTTTGGAAACAAAATTAACAACCCCTTATTTTAAACATTATATTGACAGTTAAACCAAGAACTACTAAGCTACGAGCATACGCGACCCAAAAGTAAGACAATTTACAAAAATTCGTTAAATTTTCAATCTTACTCAAATTCATTATGGCTAATGTCAAGAATTTTAATATGCGGCGCCAATTCCTGCAGAAGCAATTTGGGCATTCCGTGCAACCTCTCGTAGGCCAACGACAACCTGCATCTTTCAAAAGTGTCTTCATCGTTACCCCCATCCAAACCGAAATTTGTTTTCGACTCGCTCTGACCTTAAATTACATTTTTATCTCAAAATAAATTTTAACGATCTCAAAATACACTCTTACAATCTAAACAAAAACAAAATTAACATATTTTCAAAACAAAATAACGAAATATTTTGTTTTTGATTAAATTGTAAACAAATCAGGGCGGTACTTACTAAGGAACATGAACGCTCCCAGAGAAGTCATGTTAAAAATTTCAGATTCCTCATTTATGCTTTCGTCGTATGATGATAGCAATGAAGGGACATTTTTTAAATTAAATACGTCATACGCGCATTCAGAATCGGATCTAAAAAAAAGTCATACATCACTATAAATAATTTAAATCTGAAAAAACGAATTATAATTTTTTTTTTTAATTATGAGTTAATGAGTTAAATAATTAAATAATGCACGACTCGATATTTGGATAATATAGCACTGAAGTAGGGTCCGGGATTTTCCAAAATTATTCTGAATTCCAGTAGAAGTAAAGTGGAAATGCATGTTATCGAAAAAAATCCTTAATATCCTTAATTTATTAATGGTTTTAAAAAAATGACTTAAAGGCAATCGTGGATACTTTTTTAGGTTATTTTAAAAGTAAAACAGGTTAGATTAGGGTTAGATTACTTTCAATAAAAAAAAAATGTTAAGTAAGAAAATAATGGAAAGATGGCTGCCGTAAGCCGAAAGGCTTTCGATAGAAAAAAAAAGCAGAAGAAGAAGAAGAGCTAGGGTTCGAGTAGACCTTCTAATTTAATACATAATAAACTTATTAATAACATCAACAATTGTGAGCAGGTCTCGGAAAACCTAACCTAACCTAACCTAACCTAACCTAACCTTACCTAACCTTACTTAACCTTACCTAACCTAACCTAACCTAACCTTACCTAACCTAACCTAACCTAACCTAACCTAAAACAACACATAATAAACAATAATAATAAAATTTATTTTGATCTACTGATTATCGACCAAGCGAGGTCTTTCGCCCTTTTAATTGTGGTTATTTAAAATAAAAACATAATATTATCCAAATATCACGAAATACATTACTGTACTTAATAAACATTAACTTAATTTACCAATTAATTACTTAATCAAACTTTTTTTTGCGTTTTGATGATATAAAAGTGTTCTAAATGCTTTTTATTAAAAAAATAAAGAAACTTACGAGTCGGTTGTTTCGTCCATCACGTACGAAATTCGTGTTGGTTTTGTGAAAATTCGTGTTGGGTTCTATTTGAAACGAATCGAATGTACAAATGTGATTGGGATTCTATTTATTTATAACTATTGCTGATAGTATTCAGAGTGGACCACTTCAATTGTGGACGTTCTAACGCGCGAGATTTCATCGCGAGCAAATGCGCGGATTAAGCAATGCACACAGTGTCGAGATAAAAGTAATAATAAACTGAAATGTTTTGTTTGTGTTTGTTGTTTCGCGTAATTTGTTGCAATCTCAAATTGATTTTAAGATGAATTTTTAGTTTGTCAGAAATTTCAACAAATAATTTGGACGTTTTTTTTACAGTTTTTAAATCTTTACAAAAGCAGTTAAAAGTAATGCCTTTGTTAGGTGCGTTTTTGAAAATTTGATATTTGAAAGGGCACTTAAAACCTAACCTATGTTAAGTACGTTTTTGAAAATTTAAAATTTATAAAAGCACTTAACAGAGGTTTTAAATTTTGAAATAAAAACGCACTTAAAGCTGTAGCGTTTTTTAAAATTTGAAATTTATACAAGCACTTAAGTGCGTTTTTGATAATAAATCCATAAAAGCACTTAAATCCTAATTTGTGTTTAGTGTGTATAAAACTGAAAATGTAAAATAGGTATTTTTGAAAAATTAAAATTTTTAAAAGCACCTAACAGATGTTATAAATTATAAGTTAAAAACGCACTTAAAACGGTGGCGTATTTAAAAATTTAAAATTTATACAAGCACTTAAGTGCGTTTTTGATAATAAATATATAAAAGCACTTAAATTTTAACCTGTGTATGTACGTTTTTCAAAATTTAAAATTTACTTAACAGAGGTTATAAATTTTAAATTAAAAACGCACTGAAAACAGTGACGCTTTTAAAAATTTGAAATTTATTTAAGCACTTAAGTGCGTTTTTGATAATAAAATATAAAAGCACTAGGTTTTAAGTGCTTTTTTAAATTTCAATTTTTGCCTGTATTTACCACAGTTTTAAGTGATTTTTAAAAATTCAAAATTTATAACCTGTGTTAAGTGCTTTTATAAATTTTAAATTTTTAAAAATACATTTTTCACAGTTTCAGTTTCATTTAGGCGCTTAGATTTCGAATTTTCAAAATTTAAAATAGCACTGAGTTAGGTAAGTGGATTTTTGAAAATTCGAAATTTATAAAAGCACTAAACCTGTGTTAATGCGTTTTTGAAAATTGGAAA
>JARJDX010071548.1:0-12026 GCA_030264735.1 Gymnusa sp. GC000175 | reverse complement strand
GGGTTAAAAATAAAGGCGTCTTCGGGGTGTGGGAAGTTTTTTTGATAAAACTAATTCTCGTCCGTCGAATTATGATGGAATTAGTTGAAAAATGCACGAGGTGGCGTGCAACCCTTGTTTTGTCTTTCTAGAAAATCGCGAAATAAAAAATTTAATTTAAAAAATTCGTACCGGAAAAACGGGGACGAAATTCAAAATTTTGGAAAAACAGAGTTGTTGGCGCTCTCTTTTTTTTATTAAACGCCGAAATCTCTTGTCTGTGATTTAAAAATTACGAAAGTTATTTCAGTCGGCGTGGACCCTCGCAGACGACCCCCGAAAACTAACATTTATTTTTCGACCCCTAAATATTATAATAAATAAATATTATTTACGTCACTTGAGTTTCTCGATGAGCCCGATCGAATGCCGTTCTCCGAGTTTCGCTAGGTGGCGGCGTTTACGAGATATGACGTCACGACGCCAAATTTTAAAAGCGTTTCGATGCCGTACCGTGGGTCGCACAATAATTTTGGAAAGTGATGCCGTGAGAAGACTTATAGGGCTCTCGAACTACGGGGTTAAAAAAATTCAGCATTTCCGGTTTAGAATATCTCGTAGGGATAAATTTCACAACATTTTAAAAACACCCCGTACACGTTTAAAAAATTTGCAAATAAAGTTGACTTCCCGGGGCCTACAAAAAAGTGTTTACACACTTGTTAAGTGCATTATTTTCCCAAAGGAATTTTTTTAAATATATTTCTGCTGCGATCAAAAGGTCCAAAAACCTGTTTTTGACAAAAAAATTTCAATAATTTTTTTAACCCCTTTCTTATGACCGTGGAACGTCGAGTCATGGTGTGTTTAGAGATTTTTAGCTAATCTTTAAGTTTTACATGTAAATCTTTTTGATCAGACTTACTGTTGTAGAGATAATGTCAATAGTTCATTTTTTTTTCAAATTTAAGGGCATCGCGACGCCAAACCAAGCGTCGTAAAATATTTTTGAAAAAACCTCCAAATAGCACGAAAAGCGTACTTTAACTCCTGAAAGGGTAATTTTCCGAAATATTTTTTTACAATAACCAAAGGAGCCGCACACCCGATTTTTGCATTTTTACCTTTTTTGGCTCTTTTGACCCCCTGTATATTACCAAAGAATGTCGAACCATAAAACTTTTTTGTATACCTGCAGACGGTTTTTAATTTTGCTGTTAAAATTTTTTCGATCCGAATTACCGTTTCGGAGATATTGTTGTTTGTTTTTTTTCAACTTTGAAGGCGTCGCGACGCCGAACGGAGCGGCGTAAAATTTTTTCGGTGGCATATGTAAATAGAGGAGATAGAGTTGTTTAAGTGATCTAAAACTCGACCTCGACGGCTATCGTCGTGTCGGTCAAAAATGATAATTATGTTAGTTTAATTTTTTTAAGGAGAAGGGGAAGTTACGGTATTAGTATAATATAATATAATAATAGTTTAGTACACTTTTATGAGAATTTTTATTATGAGAGATATTGATATACGACACTACTTTACGGAGTCGAGTCCTGGACACTAAATGAAGCAACAACAAAAAGACTTAAAGCCTTTGAAAATCGAAGTATCCTGCGGTTATCTCGGAGGAACCGAGTAACAAACATCAAAGTGTTACACAGAATGAAGAAAAAGAAGGAGATTATGAACACCATCCAAACCCGCAAGCTTCAATATCTGGGCCACATCATGAGGAACGAGAATAAGTGCGCACTAATGCAAAACATAATTCAAGGCAAGATATACGGGAAGCGAGGTCCTGGACGAAGGAGAATATTATGGTTGCAAAATCTTGAGGCGTGGTACGGGAAGACGTCAAACGAGCTCTTCAGAATAGCAATCAATAAAGTGAAGATAGTCATGCTCATCGCAAACATCCGAAATCGGATAAGCCCCTGAAGAAGAATAAAATGTTATAAGATATGTGTACAACAGTTTGTTGCTGCTACAAAATTTAAATATTTTTTCTACTCTCATCTTTAAAAAGACACATGTTGCACTGACATTTAATCGGGTGTTTTCGGCATTTTAAAAACGCTCCAAGTTTCATTAAACAAGGTTTGAATTATTATTTTGATATATCTTGACGTAATAAATCAAACTGGTGGTTGGACATATGCCAGTTTCGTACTAAGTTTGTATGTTATATTGAAATTGACTTAATAAAAGAAGTTGCTTGTTTTATTTGTATTTTTGGTCATAGAAAAAGTATGAAACGCGTTTTATAAACCACTCTAGACACTCGTTTATTAAATACTCACTAAGTACGCGTCGCTCTTGATTAACATAAAACTCGTGACTAAAGTGGCGTTTATAAAACTTGTTGTATATATTTTATATTCATCATCATCATCAGCCTGTAATGGTCCACTCCTGGACATAGGCCTCTTCCATTTCTTTCCATGCTATGTTTATATTATTAATTTTTAATTTCAATGTTCAATCAAAGAAATAAATTTGAAAATAAGATTTATTTTCTTACGATTAGGTTGATGATGATCTCAAAAATGTATGATTGATTATAATGAATGATAGTAATGCATCATGCATCGTACAATGCCAACAAATATTTGACATTTCAGATAATAAGTCGCGTAACAGAAATAATTTAGAAGCAAGGCGTGAAATGTTTTCAATCTCCTGGATTTAGAAAAGTGCACATGCATGAAGCCATTGTTGTAAAATCCCCTTTATTTTCAACCGGAACTGCTTTTATATTGTTCCACTGCGGTAAAGCGAAATTTGAACTAGTGCTTTAAAACTGTTACAATAAAAAATGCGAGATACCATTTTATTGGCTAAATTTATAGGTGAAGGCTGCATTATTGTTACACCTTTGATGTTTTTTTAGTGTTTGAGGTGTTGCACATAAAACGTGGCTTAGTCGTAATAATAAAAACGGTGTAAATATACAAATAGAATGTAGTATGTGCTTATTGCTCGTTTTTTAAACTTTCGTGAAGTTATTCACGAAGTTCTAAATATCTAAATGAAACCAAATAAAGAATATTATTATGTACCAAATCTGTGCTATTTCTTTTGTTTAACTTGTAGTAATGGTAATGGCATCAACTGAAGAGCAAAACCCGCGCAAAAGTTGTGGTTTTATGTTATTAAATATTAAGTGGTAAAGTTATAAAATGTATTAAAATAACTTCTACAAACCAAAATATTACGAATGAAATGCATGCACCTGACAAAATAAGTTTATTAATTTCTTGAAGAGAAATAATTATTTTAAGTACAAGTTTTATACCTTCAACTCCTAAAAGCGTTTTTATTTGATTTGTTTTATACATTTTCTTTTGTTACTTATTTAATTTATTTATGAAAAGGCTTTTAATTTTATATAAAATGGCATAATAAAACGTTCTAACTTTTATTCAAATGCTATTCGTAACGTAAGCTACAAAGCTCTATACAGGGTGTCCGTTTTTCGAGCCTCACCATTGGGATCTCGAGAACCGTAACTTCAAGAATTCGATATCCTCTACTTGCTACTTGAATATGCCCTCTAAAAAATTTTACGACGCCCCGTTTGGCGTCGCGACGCTCTCAAAATTGAAAGAAGAAACGGCAATATCTTAAAAAGCGCAACCACAATCAAAAACGAAAATTAAATATTGTCTAAATATCTATAGAAAAGTCAAATGGCTTGAAGCGATCCAAGCAATTCCAATTCGGTTCACCTCAATTTTCATTACAAAATTTTACATTTTTTTCAAACAAAAAGACAAAATTAATTTTCCTTCTTTTGAACCTTACAATACATATTTAATAACTAAATTAAAGTAAGAAATTAACACACTATCCAAAGTTTTTAACAAAAAAAAATTACGACGCTTAGTTTAGCGTCCAAAGTTAAAAAACAAACACAAAAGGTACCTCTGATAAAGAAATTATATATTTTTTTGTCACTCTCGCAGGTATTTTGAAGCTGCACACTTGGTTTCCTACTATTGGCATAGGTCATATACTCATATAACAACATATTATAAAATTAGAACTATATGACTGCAAGATATATTTAAATTTTATAATAAATTTTAGCCGATGTTTGTGCATAGAAAATGGTAAAACTTTAGAATGTTTTCTGCTTTTTCTTAGATAAGATAAATATTTCAGGTTTTAAAATAGATTTTATTTGTCCTAAGATATGCTGTGATGGGTTTATGAATTGATTGGGTTTTATTCTTTTATCCACAACAAATTTACTTATCCAAAGAATCTCAATACGTCACCATCTGATGAAATCTCAAAAAAATTGCACGTTGCGTCAAATGTATATTTTGTATTTGAATAGGTTGACTCGCTTTCAGTTTGGTGTCTAAATTTCTAAGTCTAGAGTCGTCTTATATTCTTTGTTTGTAAGACGCATAAGTCAGAGGACTCTAGTGCTTAAAATTTAAATTCCAAATCTATTTTTTTAGTTCTCATTATATTTTTTCTTATTTTGCAAACTTTTTACACTTAAATATAAATTTAAATAAATTTGCAACTTCCGACGTTGCATACAAATGGAAATTTAGGTCTACCAATTCTTTTACAAACAAAATGTTTCTCTATGCTGCATCAAGGTTGGTAGACCTTAAATTTGAACTGATCTTCATATTTTGATGTTTGCTTTACAAGCATACTATTGGCAACGTCTACTGAACTATATTTACACTGGAACGCGCACTGGTCGTTCCTGCCATAGAAAAGAAGCGAGCCGAGAGAGAAAGCGCGCAAGGGTCATTCGCGTCCTTTTCGTACCGCCCCGCGCATGCGTTGCGCGAGAGAGCAGACAGCGTTAAAGCTTGTCACTTCAATACAAACTAACCTACGCATGTGCGTACTCTCAAGAGAAGGATGGAGATAGAGATGTCCCTTGCGGCCCTCTGTCTCGGCTCGAGCCGGCGGGCAGAGCGCGCGTTCCAGTATAAGTAGTTCAGTGGCAACGTCGCACTACGGGCGCCACCTAGCAGAATAACGCTAGACTTATTTATTAAAGTTTATCACTAAATAAAAACAAAAATCACATTTTCCTAAAAGTTTGTGAAAGTGATGTTATGAAAAGTCAGAATTTATATCAGCCAAAAGTGATTTACTTCGACCATCATAATTCTTAAATAAGACAATGAATTTGAAAATTTAAAACTTATTTGCAAACTAGGATTCTTACCCTGAGTACATTTTCTTTTAATTTTCTGTTTTCCACACGAGTTGAAAAGGTTCTTTATTTTTCCCCTAAATTTGCCTATTTTTAACATTTTTTTTTTTCATGATAATTAAACCGTGTATAAAAATGTGATGGTACTAGGCGTAATCTACAACTCTTCATAGTGCCTGTATAAAAAAATTGATTCTATTCTGACTATTACAGAGGCTAAAAATCTGAGTTTTGTAAACTTTGTTTTCAGCATATTTTTTACGTATTTGAGCAATCCTAACGTCACCTTAAATGAAGGTAGTGTGGTAACACCACCACTTATTAATGTTTGACTAACATGAAATTTTACCAAGATATGAATAATTTATTTAGAAAATTTTAGATCAAACTTTGCACCATATTTTGAAAATACGATGAGGTATAAAGAATTTCTTGGTTTTGCTGGAATTTTTCAAGGATAATAAGAAATTGGTTAATTTCTGAAATTTGAAATGGAATCGTACGTCATGCGTGGCATAACTGGACAAAGTTTTAAAATTGATTTTATTTTATTTTGAAAACGTTTCAGCATTTAGGTATATAAAATTGGGCACTTGGTCAACAGATTTTAAGGATAAATTAATATTGGCAACACTTTTGATAATACGATAATTAATTTTTGGTGTTATTTTTATTATAATTTTAATTTTACCTGAAATACATGCGTAAGTTACTGAAAAATTTCCTAAGCCCCATTTCTCTGCTCCAGGACAATCTGTAGTCAATATAAAGCTGCAGTGATTTACTCCAGAACATCTGAAATAAATCAACAATATTTTATAAAACTTTTCCAAATGAAGCAACAAGCAATTAATTTTGCTTTGGACACTTTCTCGCAGGAAAGGGGCAGAAAGGTATATGAGCCACGAAAATAGTGAACTTCAGGTTTATGATGAATCAAGTCTTATCTGTAATGACACATATTATATTATTAATTATGATATTCCGTAATTTGTGGACCGAAATTAACCGTGTGTGTGTGTGTGTGTGTGTGTGTGTGTGTGTGTGTGTGTGTGTGTGTGTGTGTGTGTGTGTGTGTGTGTGTGTCTGGAAGTATAGTTTATTGGTTAGAGTTTTCGATTTTTTGCAAATATTTCAAAAACTATCAAATTTATCGAAGAAATCCTTGTTCGTTGCTAAGCAACATTTTATTGAAATTATTCCCATCAAGTTGCGCGAATATACCGTTCATTACAATAAGCTGACATTTAATGAAATAAGGTCATCATTCAAAAGTGACGTATGTCACTATTGAAGTTATTACCAACATAAATTTCAACAAAATGAAGTTCCGGAGATATACTGCCAATCCAATTGGCTGATAATTAATGAAATATAGTGATGTTTCTATTAAAAGTAACGGATGAGTTTCAAATTCGTAAATATGTGGTGACCACTCCTCCATTTTTCTTTGTTTTGTCATGGAACTGATTAACATTGAAAAAAAACTGCTGAATAAATATAAGTGACATTAAATAAATATGTATTTTTTAATTTGGTTATTTCGAATGATTATTTCTTCACCTAATGCGTTTTATAAAACATTCTATTTGCACTTTAATTACATGTTAATGATATAATCATGTATATGTAACTGTGTACCTAAAGCACGCGTGCTTTATCTGAAACAGAATTCATTACATAAGCAAACAGACCGATATTCATTCAATTACATAAACTGGGACAAGGATATTAAAAATCCTTACACCAAAAGTATCAGCTTCCAGCTCTATTTATGCCTAGGACCCAGGTCAGGGTTTACTACATATGACTAAGCGTCAGTGCAGATTGTCTAGGTCACACTTCTGAAACTAGGGTTGTAATGTAAATATCGATTTCTCCTATCAACCCCTCAATCTTTACATATTATCATATTATTTCCGTTTGTACCATATGCACTAATTGCCACAGGAATGGCTTGCTTTTGTGCGGTATTATAACCCAAAACAATTTTAGAATTTTATTTTTTATACGCTTTTTGTTTTGATGCAATTCGTTGCCACGCTCAGTGGTTTTATTGCTTTTAAGTTGATTTCTAATAAAAATATATGCAAATGATCTTTTTATTATACACAAATTAAAAATTACCATAAAAAAATTCCTAAATAACTTAGAGTATTATACAGGGTGGTCCAAATTGAGTACCCTATTATAGGTATCGTTCTTATTATTAAAGCTAGAGACTTGGTTAAATGGATGTTGTGTAGATTTCTGTGCTGACCTAGATTCTGCTGAGCAATTTTCAAAATTCCAAACAGTTTAGAAATTATTTAAAAAAAGTGCAATCGCGATTTTTCTAAAGAGTAAAATTTGTGCGTAATTATAAAAGGTACAAAAAAGTTTTGTATAAAATTTATTTGATTCAATGATGAAAACTTTAAACTGCTGTCATAATAAAATTCAAGATGGCGGTTTTTCATATATTAATATCAACTTTCTTATTTTTCATAAACGCCATATTTGATTTTTAATGATTGAATAGACTTTTTTTTTCTCTTGTATGTATAAAAACCTATAACAGAATTAAAAATTATAAGAAATATTAATTGTTTTAATTTTTAATCAAGTGGACACGAATGACAATAAAACAAAATTTATAATTACACGACTAACTGTCTTATTGTGTTAGAATATGAAAATACCTAACTAACTTTTTGTAGTTTTATACATTCTTAGTACATATGTATAGGACTGTAATTATAAAACTAAATTATTTTACATTTTCTACAAACTATTTTAAATGTTAGACTTTAACATGATTATATAATAAAGTTTTAGCTTTGATAAAGTATGGCGACGAGAAACTCATCAGTATTTTCTCTGAATTTGAAAAATTTAGGTATTAAAAAAATTATCTGCATGGTTACAATATAAAATTTAAATTTATTTATTTTACCTTCCTAATTCGAAATAAATTTTAGTGACCACAACGTAAAACGTCCAATAAATAACTAATTGCAATTGTGATAGTTCGTTATCGTTCATTATTTCCTTTCCTTTGTGCAGTTTCGTACATAAATTGTAATTACTTTAGTAGAAATCTGTTGTTTAAGGGGGCTTTGGTTAATGTAATTTCTCAACCCTTGTATTAATCTATGGTAACGTATTTCTTAACACGCTTAACACATTCATAAAGAACGTGCAAACAAAATGTAAAAATAAGATGCCACAAATGCTATCATGCAATAGCTGTAAAACTTTTATGGGCGATAAATAACGTAAAACCGATTCCATCGCTTTATATCGAAGAGTAGGTAATAATTTAGTTTATTTGGGTAAAACTGGGTAAAACCATGAAAGTTTCTACAAAGAGTGGTAAAATTTTGTTTATTTTAGGTGCATATATTATGCGTTTTATATAAAAATATCCTATTAATTTAGTGTTAGTTTAGTTTAGATAAATTTGCATTTATATAAAAATAACTTTATGTAAAGCTGACTTTAAATTATGGTGGAAGAACTGGGATGCTTTCCAGGTGATCCTGTTTTTTGTTTTTTTTACTAATTTTTTTTTCTTTTGAATGAAATATAATTGCTTTTAAACGTTTTTATATGTGTTCTACAAATTGGTACATACTTCTACTTCTTTCCTTAATTTCTGTTAAATTAACATAGGTCAAACTTTATATAGTACTAGCTGGACCCGCGACTGCGTCCGTGTGACTTATTTTGCAAACCTGAGAAAATGTAAAATATATTGATTGAAAGGTAGAGAGGAGAAGAAAATGCCGTATATAGTTTTAAATGGATTTGAACCCTAATCTAACCTGAAAGTGATTTTGTTAAATACATTGACCTAAAATCTAAATGGCTTCGCATCCTAACCTAACATGAAAGAGAGGTAGAGAGGAGGATGAAATGCCGTATATAGTTTTAAATGGATTTGCACCCTAATCTAATCTGAAAGTGAAAAATTGTCCTAAATTATATTGACTTCAACATCTCCGTACTCTAACCAAACCTGATAGAAAAAAAAGTAGTATGTTCTATCCTAACCTAACCTAACCTCAGAGAAAAAGAGACATAAAAGTCGTTAATTCTATTGCTTTAAAGGGCCCTAGTTTAGCCTTAAAAAAATATATCGTTAATTTTATGGATTTCTAATTTACACTGCAAACAACCGAGAAGAATGCAAGTTAATTGTAGACCAAATTATTTGAATATCCATGAAACCGTTTACATTCATCTAGTGAATAGACAGGATAAAAAGAAGAAGAATGGATTTCTACCCTAATTTAACCTAAAAGCGAAAACAAAAATTGTCCTAAATTATATTGACTTTAACTGCTCCACACCCTAACCTAACCTAAGAGAGAGAAAAATGTCATAAATTACAGACAACTTCTTCTGTCTCAAAGTCTCATTTTTTGTTTGTATTTCCTCAACGGCCGAGCTGATTGTTTTACCATATAGGGTATTTTACCTTAAACGTGTAGTTAAGACAAAAGGAGTTTTCTTCATTAATTCATATGACTACGCACGCTTACCTACCCGGGTAACGAAACATAAAATAGTCATAAATTATATAAACTAAAACGGATTCGCACTCCAACCTAACCTGATAGGAAAAAATATCGTTAATATATTAATTCAAATGGCTTCGCACCCTAACCTAATCTGCAACTCCAACCTAACCTGACAGGAAAAAAATATCGTTAATATATTAATTCAAATGGCTTCACGCCCTAACCTAATCTGCAAGAAACAAAAATGTGATAAATTATATTGATTCAAATTACTCCGACCCATAACCTAACCTAACCTATCCTTGTTTTTTCTTATGAACTATTTAATAGCTCATGTCTAACTACACCATACACGTCCAAATCCCTTCAGGTGTGATTGTGTAAGGAATATCCAAACATCAAAATAACAGAAAAACTTTCGCATTTATAATATTATTAGGATGTTATACCGTGCATTCAGAAAAAGAAAAACTAGTTTCACCTGCGAGTCGGTCGTAAAGAGGAAGTAAGAGAGTGGAGTTAATTATGATTAACAATAAACATTTATAGCTATTCAGAATTAGGAATTTTCTTACATCCCTTTTGATCATTACCTTTAAATAATTTAAAAAGCTTTAATACATGTAAAAAGTAGGATGTATGGTCACCACACGACTTTCATTTACGAATTTGAAACATATCTATTACCTTTAATACATACCTATATTTTATTAATTGCCATTTTTGTTGTAAAATGTATGTTGGCAATAATTCCAATAGTGACATCCGTCACTTATATAACTTTTATCATTAATTTTCAGATAAATATAATGACAGTATGTCTCTGTTACTTAAGAGGAATAAATTCAATAAGATGCTGCTTAGCAACAAACAAGGATGAGTTTTTAAAATGTTAAATTTAAAAAAAGTGATAAGAACAAGATTTATTGCAAATTTAATTCTAACCACTTTTGTACTCCTATGTTTTTTCCATAAACTTGATAGTTTTTAAAATATTTAAACTACCACCTCGAGCAAAAAAATTCTGTTCATTTTGGGATAATCTTAATTTTTTTTGCGCCAACCGAAGATGATTTACACGTCTCAAAAGCAATTTTTATTTTTTTTATCCTAAAAAAGGTTTGATAAAATTATGGCAATGAATGCGAAAGAGTGAGTCAAATGGGAAACAACATGTGCGAGAGAGAGTAGAAGATACACATATTTATCATTTCCAAAGAATTTTAAACGTACCGCGAATTTTTCACCTTATATTTTTTATTGGACGAAATATGGGTGTTAGAAAAAACTGAGTACATAGAAAGAAAGAGAATTAAAAGGCGCATGGTATGATTAAAGAAAAAAGAAAATTTGAGAAAAGCTCCGGTGGCGGTAAGGAAATGAAGGGAAAACTGTTGTAATTTTTTTTTGCGATTTGAACATAAAAGCGTGTATGGGGTTTGGGGACATTTTTCGATAAAATTGACTGCCGTCAAATATGGCAAGGCAGTGGCGGGCAACTCCTTTTCTATATTTTCTGAAAATCGAGAAAAAAAATGAAGAACTTTAAAAAATCATAACCGCCAAACGAGGACAAAATTCAAAAATGTGCTTTATTAACTTTGTGCGCATATTCTTTTTTTATTATATGCCAGAAGCTGCACTCCTTAGCTCAAAAACTAAAAAAGTTATTCAAACCTAACTGGACCTCTGATAACAAACCCCTAAAAAGAAAATTTATTTTTTTCGACCTCCGACAATTGAACCACACGAGCGAAATTTTCGTTATCGGGATTTCTAGTCGAGCCCCATTCTGCTAATGGCGCCGTTTGAGAGATACAGCATCGCGTTGCCAAAATTCAAAAGCAACTGGGCGCTGTACCGTTCGCCACTCAGTGTTCTAGATCTTTCTTTAAAAAATCATAACCGGCAAACGGGGATAAAATTCAAAAATGAGCTTTATTAACTTTGTGCGCATATTCTTCCTTCAATATATGCCAGAAGCTGCACTGCACTTCTTCTTCTTAATCCAACCCTGCGAAAGGGTGTGGTGGCATCATGGTGCTCCATGTGAGCGGACTGTTTGTCTTCATGCTTCTCTGTCTTGGGCTTGCTGAATAGTGTTATGCAGACCTTGTCCAATTAGTGGTCTTGACTGATCTGCCCATCTTGTTGGTGAACGACCACGAGGTTTCCGTCCATCGACTTTCCCCTCAATGATTAATTTCATCATAGCTTCTGTTCTTCTTGCTATATGGCCGAAATATTTAAGGTCGTTGCGGTTTAAGCTTGTCGACAACCTCTTTTTTATCCCTAGTTGGTTAAGGATCGACTCGTTGGTTCTATGGGCAGTCCAGGGTATTCGGAGCATC
>JARJDX010071547.1:0-18782 GCA_030264735.1 Gymnusa sp. GC000175 | reverse complement strand
TAGACCAAATGTCGTGTAGACCAATTGGTCGGTATACCAAATGTCGCGGTAGACCAAATGTCGTGTAGACCAAATGTCTATATACCAAATGTCGCAGTACACCAAATGTCGGTAGACGAAATGTCTGTAGACCAAATGTCGTTGACGTAAAGTCTGTTGACGAATTGTCCTGGAACCTCCTAAAATTGGTTAACGGTTAAATAAAATTATTTAAAAAGAATAGGTCAACTATTTAATTGTATATATAATAAAATAAGGAATAAAGAAAAAGATAAAAGTTTATATAATTTATTGCACTACGTTGGTTAACATAAGCATATAAGTAAAAAAAATATTAAAATATCGCTTAAAAATTTATTTTAATTTAATAAAATATAGTGTATTATATACAAAACAAATAAAATAAGAAACAACAAAACAACTTTAGTTAATATTAAACTTATTTAAATAAAGAATAAAAACTATCACTTATTTTGGCAAACAATACAATTACAATATTTTCATTGTCAGTATTTTTAATTATCTTTATTGCCAAGCACTATAAGAACAAAATTTCACTTTTTTGCGTTTCTTTATCGTAACGAAGGATTTCATTGCGACAGAGGATGAATTGCAAGTGCCCAAAGTTTTTAACACAAGTGGTTAAGATACCGATATTTTATTTACCGCCATAATAAAGAAAAAATATTGAACATAGAAAAAACATCTGCACCAAGAGAGCTGTTGTAAAATTTACGAATAATCATCTTCGCACTAACAAAACAAAATCTCAAATACTGAAACCATATAAAATATTTTATTTTCATTTGTATAAGTAAAATATTATTGGGGCCTCTAAACATTGCTTGAGCAACAGATGCTGACCATTTCTCACACGACCATATACAAAACTAATAAATCAAAAAAAAATCATATTAAATCTGAGGCCCCTTTTTTTGCCGAGGCCTCCAGCTGGCGCGTTCTGCGCCTATAGGTAAGTTCGGCACTGCTAAGTATTTTCAAAGAGTTTTGTTATGTATGTTTTCCAAGTGTCGATTTTTCTTGCTTGGTCTATTCTAGAATAATGTATTGTGTAATATTCCTGTTGATCTGAGTTTATTGATACCTTAATTCTCTTGTACAAGGAGCCTCTATCTCTTCACATTGTATTTTATGCCAATTTGCTTTTAATTATTTTTAATCTCACGTCTTATCTGCCTTTGAAAATTTTTGTATTTCACTTCGTTGATTCTTACTTTTCTCCTTTCTTCCATGAGTTCTAGTATTTTATCTGGTATCCATTTTTTATTTTCTCCTGCTTATCCGCCAGATGCTCGTCTTCAATTTCTTTAAGCGTTTTAGATAGTTCTTTTACTCTTTCTCTCACTTCTTGTTCTTGTAAACTCCTCATATTCAGCTATTTCTTTATGCGTACCTAAAGAGATTTATTAAAGAAATAAAAATTGTCAATAAAATGCGTAATACTATTCAAAAATATTCATTTTCGGTGGTCCATTTAAAGTGTTTTTCCCAAATATTTCGAAAACAAAACATTTTACGCAGAAATGATCTGAGTAAAAAATATTCGTACAGAAGGGGGCCATAATTCTATAGTATTGGTTTTGTCACAGGTGGCGCTGTAGTCGCTAAAACAAAATATTGATGGCCTTCACCTCGGACATCGACGACGTGGACCTGAGCGATATGAAGAGCGGCTTCTGCTTGTTTTAAGAGCTTGTTTTCTCTACCAAATTCAAACACTTTTTGTAGTTAATTTAAGTGAATTGGTACCAAAATAAAAATCGAATTTCCCAATTATATCCTTCAAGATTAACTTAAAAATTTTTAATATTTTTTACAAAATGTAAATCAAGCATCTTTCACATAAACGACAATTGAATGTACACGCAAAACACGCGAACGTCCACAAATGCGTTAAATACATTCTTCTTATTTTTTTACGAGGAATTTGAATCTGCAATCATAAATATGAGTTCCCGTTAAAAAAAAAATGTGTTGACCTTGTTTTGGCGACAACAGCGCCACCTGTAGCAAAACTAATATTACAGAATTATGGCCCCCTTCTCTACGATTATTTTTCGGTTAGATAATTTCAGCGCAAAATGTTTAGTTTTTGAAATATTTTCGAAAAACACTTTATCCAAATTAACAAGAATTTGCAGCAATATGTCAGAAAATACATCCCATCTTGTTATAAATTCAATCAAACATAATTTTTTATAGTTATTATATATAATCACAAATTCTATAATGTTGCATAATTGCTTTAAACTTTTATGAGATTGTAAACTTTCATGAGATGTTTTTGCATGCAGTTTTAATCCACGAGTTTTGCTATAGATTTCAAAACTTTAACACGTTATCCCAGCATTGGCGTGTAAATAGCAACTTGCCATATAAAAATAGCTTTATTGCACGTAAATAACAACATAAACCATTTATAATGCTATTAGAATTTATAAAAAAAAACGCTTATTACAAACAATATATTTTATATAATATCGCACGGTATAAAATTTATTCATTGACATATTAAACGAACTTTTTTACTGTATAAATGACATTATTATCAATTGTCAATTGTTATTAAGAATGCAGACAATAAAAAATATTGCTTTTAAAACCAATAATAATTTACATAAATTGATGTAAATTTATTATTAAAAACGAAGTTAAAACATTAAAACTTTATTATTAAGCTACGAATTGGAAACTTTGTTAAATATTTACTTTAACTGGATAAATCAAGTTCAAGTTTTATAGAAAATCATTTCCTTTTCTTCTCTGGCAAGTAAACAAAGCTATTCTAGTATTGACGAAGTGCTTCAAACAAACTGCAAGTTACCCACACATTTCTCCCAATGATACGTATACAGTTAATTTAAACTTCGTTAAAGAATTCTTGGCAATATATGGATTTTCCTAAGAACCCTATAGTAAACTTAACAATGTTAAAATAATAGTTAAAATATCTAGAGGCTAGACATGTTAAAACTTTATCAAGGTAGAAAAACGTTAACGATGCTAATGCACTATATTTTGAATTAAATATTGATTAAAATCCCAAAAGGATTAGTCTCCATTCCCATCACTTTTAGTTTTAATGGAATTTTATTCATTTTGATAAATTTATAAATTACTTTATCCATAACCTAGGATTTGTCAGCGTTTATGAAATAAATCAAATTTTTATTATCCCACAAGGAAAATTTAATCACGTTCCTAAAATTCTTAGAAACTTTTAAATTTTTTTACTTGATTAAATTTTCTTAGAAATTAGAACATCCACTTGACCTAAATGCTTTAATTTAATTTACAAACTATTTGTTTTTATTTTTCCCCATCATAGGGTATACGGTTGTGGCAGTGAAAACTCTCAAAGAGGATGCAAGAGAAGCCGAATTATCTGATCTTTTATCAGAATATCAACTTTTAAAAGAAGTTTCTCATCCAAATATAATCCGTCTACTGGGAGCATCAACATTGCCTGGAGGTCCTGTTTATTTGATTATAGAATTTGCCCAGTACGGCTCACTCAGGTAATTTACAAATTAAATTTACCCCATGACAGTCGGCACCAATTACGCATTGCTTTAGGAGTTATTTAAGAAGAAGCCGTCATTTGAAATCTGAAAGCGAACTTCCTTCATCAGGCACGTTAGAGGACACAACTCCCAATGATAATTACGATAAACCCAAGCATTGTAAAGTGACTCCCACTGATATTTTATCTTTTGCTTGGCAGATTTCCAATGGAATGAGTTATCTTGCTGATGTAAAGGTAAAAATTCATTTAAATATTTGATTGAAATATAAATTATTAAAGAACTGTTTTGTGTGTTTCAGCTTGTTCATCGTGATTTAGCTGCTCGTAATGTTTTACTCTCCGCTGAAAAAGTTTGTAAGATATCGGATTTTGGTCTCACGAGAGATATTTATGAGGATGATGCATATTTTAAACGCAGTAAAGGAAGAGGTAATTTTTTTTATTAAAAATAATTCCTTTAATGTGGGCACAGGGTTACTATTGGAATACAATTAATGACTACGCGTCGATCCCTAAACTTGCACCAAGAGTCCGACCTAACCAATAATTTTTGTTTGAGCCGGTAGTTTGTGAACCTCGACTAATGCGTCTTTTTAAATCTAAAGCGGAACCCTAGGATACGGAAAGGATTTAAAAATATTCGGTCAATCGAATGGGTTCCGCGACAGAATAAGTTTTGGAATCGCCGATCTATTCTCTACAGCGGGGTTGGCTATCCCGCGGCTCGCCAAATATAATTTTGCGGCCTACGAAACGCAACACGATTTTACAAAATATGTGTATTATGTACATAATTTTTATTTTTATTTTTAGTGTATTGTATTGCAACGCAAGTAAATCCCACGGGTCTCTACTTCTAGACAAATATTTAGCAAACCCAAAATGTGTCTGAATTTCATTGATATCTAAGTAGATTTGTCAAAACTAAACTTCATATTAGTAAAACTGGTAAAAACTGAAAAAAATGTGATATTTGGGGTTGTATATCTTACTAAGGAGAAGTCGTATTTTAATGACCATATGTCGACCTTCGGGAAAAAGTAATGGCATTTACCATGGTTATCTTTAAAAAAAACGTCAAAAAACGCTAATTTTGAGAGCCGCACCGAGGCCAACGAAATTGTAATAGATTTTCAAGATCATTTAGGTTGGCCACCCCTGCTCTAGAGTCTAAAGGCACTAGATATGACTCACATCTAGCGCATAGTTTGCTTGACGAAAAATTTATTTTTATCAAATATTTTTAAATTTTTGCAACACATTGACACAGGCTTGAGTTGCATTTGATCATTTTGTCTTCACTACATAAATATTCGCAGAAAAACTCATGAAAAAGACTAACAAACATCGAATATCTTTTTAAGTGCCAACTTATTTTTGAACAACTATATTTTTATTTAAACACGATTGGTGTATTTAATTTATCCTTAACTAAAATATTTTAAACAACAGTTTTCATAATTTTTCCGAAATTATACTGAAATTTTAAGATGTATAAAAAAATAAAGTATGTTTTAATACTTTTTATACTAATTTTCACGTTATAGGCAATATTGTAAAATAACTAGACTTTTAGTCTAGTTAGTTTAAACATAAAAAATATTAGTGTTTTAATTTAACATGATTATGATCATAGAGCTGGATTAAACCCAAAAGTTTAAGTTTAAAATTACATAGTTTTTTTAGTTAATAACGTAATAATAACTAGGGCTTATCTAATTTTAGATAAAAGAAACAGAGAACTAAAATTTTTGTTGTTTATGTTTATATCATAACCAAATTTTATTTTTGCATTTGTTTTTTAACTTTTAATAGCTTTAATCTAAAAAAAAACGGACGTCTGGTTACCACACGACTTTTATTTACGAATTTGAAACATTTCCGTTACTTTTAATACAAACAGTATACCTCTGCACCTTCATTTGTTGAAATGTATGTTAGCAATTTAGAATTTAGACTTTCGCGACTGAAGTCGATGTAAGTTTTCTTACTTTCGGGTTTAAGTCGCGTATTTTTATTGTTGCCACCGTTTCGCTTGCCATTGCAGGGAGCATTCTCAAGGCGGAAAAGTCCGATGACTGAAGACCTTGTTCGAGTGTGTATGCCTATATAGGACGAAGAGAATTAGTGGGGATGGGAATTTAATGATGAAAACAAAATATTTAAATAATATTTTTGGTTATGTTTAAATCCACATCAAATATAAAATAATTGTTGAACTTTTATTTATAAAGAGGAATAAATGCGTGATTAATAAATATATATAAACTTGAAGTGTCCTTCGACAAATTTGTGCGTCGAACCACTAGCGCCAAACCGTCCCAGCGCCAAAACGTCTCGCGCCTAAACATCTCTGCGCCAAAACGGCCGCGCCGAACCGATAACGCAAAAATGAATAGATTCTGAAAATGTATTCAGAGAACTCAGCCGCTTTTGAAGATGATTTTTTTATATTTCTATCAAATTCAACGTTTTTACTGCACTACCCACATCCCTTCGTCATCAAATTCTCGCCGTCAGTTATGCTTGAACCCATGACCAGATTTAAAAACCGTTATTATATGGAATTTAGGGGTAAGCACTTTAAGCAAAACATTAGTTTAATTGCAATGGTTGCTTTTTTTCATGTTAGTTCTCTAAGGCTCTAAGGGTTTAAGGCTTAGACTCCAAGCAGCGCGTGCTATTAACGAATTTATAAAAATTAAAGAAATTGCAGGTCTCTATAGAGGGCACAGGATGCAAAGAGCTTTAATTTCATATGCTACCTCCCTCGCCATATAATATTTTTGGGAGGGATAAAGGTATATAGTTGAACTGTGTATTGCCCCCCCTGACAATTTAAATGATGCAATTTCTTTAACTTTAACTGAGATAACAGGCGGCAACAACTTAGATTTAAAATTTACTTATGAGAAGGGGCACAGAGCATCGATATCCATAAATACGCCACTGGCTCTTGGTGTGCACATGCTCACCCTAAAGTTACAATTGATACATTTAGTAGCACGCAGATATTTTTGCTAAAAATTTTAATTATACGTTTTCTAAAAAATTTTCCGCAAATTTCTGTGAAATATACATTTAACATATAAAAGCTTTGTCGTTGTGTTGAATCGATGTACTATCTATTTCTCGTTCTGCTTCGCGTATATTTGTTTGTTATTTTCTAATGTTCCTTTTATTGCAGAAGGCATTTTCAATGCTACGAATGCTACGATGTAAGTCCAACATCCGACTTTCTCCAAAACAATTTACATGACATAAAGCCGAAAATATAAGTATTCACAAGGACTCAAATTGAGTATCTTGAAATTACTAAAATATTTTGAAAAAAGAGAAACAAAATAATAACAAAAACCACAACTTTTTGATTGTAATATATAACATTCTATTAATTTACACCAGTTACTTTTTATTTTTAATACCTAACAAATACTTTATATATAAAAATATAAGTACCTTATAGTGTTATAGTCATTAAATATAGCAATCATAACTTGAATGGAAAAGACCGCAATACAAACTTCGATTATCATAAAAATAATCTATTGATAAAAAGGTAAAAAAGACAATTAAGAAATCAATAAAACAAGTGTCATATGCTATTCGTATTAACTAAAAAGAATAGAATGTAATCAATCATCAACACACCATTATTTTACTATGGCAACAAAAAAAAGAATAACAAAAAATACGTTTTGTCAAGTAAAGATACAATAATACTTTAAAGGTAGTTTTTTTATATCTATGAGAATAAATCCGCCTTTACATGAGTCAATAAACAAAATGTTTTAACTTGTGGTTTTCTACTAGTTAAATTTATTAGGGAAAAGATTTAGTAAATAAGCTGATCGAAAATTGTCACGAAATACATAATTTAAAAATGTACTTTTTATTGACAACAGACTATAACTTACCAGTTTAGATGTTTGAAAGTTTGTTACTTAATCCCGCCTTAACGGTTAAACGAATTTGATTGAAACCTAATAAGTAGATAGGCCATGTCATGGATTATTACATAGGCTACATGACTGTAAAGTGGCCTAAACCCTAAAGATGAGCTAGACACGAATCTTGCTAAAATTCGTATTATAAACGTCATTTAATTTTTATGTGTCAAAAGCACTAAATGAAGATGACATGCAATGAGCGCCATCTTAGAATAATATGAGAAATATAATATTAGACAGTTTAGGCTCTTTTGGTTTACTTGTAGCTTTCGATAGAGATGCTTAGGTTATAGTTAGATACTGAAAGTAATTTTGCATTGAGTTGTTATCTATTCTTATATGGTGAAGCTAGTTGCTTGTAGGTGTTTTCATGAAATTTAAAAATTTACCGAGCACATGGTGTTTAATAGTGTTTTTTAGGATGACAGTGCTCAAGAGAATGTCTAGTAATATACAGGGTGCAGGTATTTATCCTGAGCAAGTGAAAAAGTAAAACAAAAATAATTCGCTATTTCGCGTTGATTCAGAAACCGCTTTAAAAATATATTCCCTTTTGAAAATATCAGGTTGAACTTGATATGACCTTGAAAATGTGCTTAAAATAAAAAATAGGCTGGGTGTGTTAGTGTTCGATATTCATATAATATCTATGTATGTTGTGGGTGTCCATGTTGAGGCAAGTTCCAGACCTTTATCTTTCTAAGCTTTTTAATTTATCAGCAATACGTTGCGTTTTCAAAGCGATTATTACTGACTGAGCAATTGGGAATTTAATTTGTATATGAGCATCAAAATTTTTTATCGGTGTGTATTCTACTTTTTCTATAATGTTAAAATATAGTGCTTTTTAAAAATATTGAAAATCTCCTAAGTTGATAAGATGTCTAATATATAAGTATCAAACAGAATGAATAAAAATACACAAGTGCTGTTAAAAAATAAGCATATAACACATAGGTAAAGCTCAGGATTCGGAGTCCTGGAGAAAAATCAGGGCTATGATAACTAACAGGCAGGAAAGGGCATATCACTTATATAAAATATGGAGTGAGAAGACCATTACAAGGAACTGCTAACACTAAAAAGAAATAAGTTTAAAGGGGAACCGTAGGATGAGATAGGGGCACATCAACAAGAAGAGATTTCTCTTGCATTGGACGATAACACTAAATGCAATCCAAAATAATAAGTTAGCAGGACCAGAATGATACAAAATATGTTCCAAAGGATTGTATGCAGGGAAAAGCCGCTTGAAGAGTAAAACACCCATACATAAAAAAGGGGACAGGTCAGGCCAATTGTAGAGGAATATAGCAACAATAGGATATACGGCAAAGTGTGTCGAAACAAATTTAAACAATGCATCAGGGGGAAAACCGACAAAAACCAAGCAGAATTTACAGCAAGACGCTCCTGAATTGACCATACCTACACCATCCAAAAACTAATACAGAAAAGGAAGGCGAAGAACAGAAGCGTCCAGCTAGCCTTTTTAGAGGTAAAAAAGACGAACTTTGGAAATCTTTGAAGAAGATCGGTATACCACTTAAGCAATCCACAAATATAGTATAACAATAGAGTGGCGGTGAAAATTAACCGAAAATTAATAAAATGGTCTAAAATAAGTAAATTACTACTTTAAGACCGCTCATACCTACAACAAGCTCAAAGAACTGGAAGCAAAAATGTTGAAAAATAAGAGTGTAAGTAAATAAGAAAAGATTACATCTACACGCTCAGCTTTGCAGATGATTGAGTGGTGGTTGCGCAAGATAAAGAGGACTTCAAGTTTATGCTTAGAAAGTTTAAGAAAGAGTTTACCAAAGCAGACTTGGATATAAAGTTTAAAAAAATTGAATACCTCGCAACCTCAGGGGAGTAAAGCAGAACAAAACGTTCTGTGAGCAGACATTCTTAACAATAATAATAAGGACAAATTTCGGATAAACTAATGTTTTGTGTTTAATAGTAGAGTTGATAAGCACAGCTGTTATTATCGATAAAAAAATTCGCATTAGGTGCAAAAAGCGCATACACTGCCTCCTCCAAAAGTGAATGTGTAAGCTCGTATTGAGCAGATAATTGAATTTAAATAGTCTATGCTATAGGCTGATAAATAACTAGGTAGTGATAATACTTTCACTCATGTCTGTTAAATCCAAGGTACCGTAACGTCTGAATAATATTTGACTTCAACAGTGGAAAGCAGTTGATAGTAGTTTTCGTGATTTCTAGGACAAAATGTTTCATTAAATTCATCGAATGGCCAGGCCAAATGTTCTCCTGACCTGTTAATATTAGATTTTTTTCATGGGGGTAAAAATAATGGCTAAAGAATGGCTGAAGATGTAAATCCTATTATACCACAAAATGGTTCAAAACTAAGTCATATAAAATTAAGAAAAGGAATACATTTTAATCATTTCTACACTATTATACGATAGTATGGAGAAAGTATTGCAATCGTCAAAAAAAAATTTTTAGTGGAAATACACCTTTTTGAGGATCCTTAAACTAGAATTAACCAAAATTAAAAAATGACTGTCCACACACACATATGTGGCACGTTTTTGTGAGATTCAAGATTTCTCAAAAACTCTTAATAAAAATTGGAAGATCGCAATTACTGGCTAAAATGCACCAACCAAAAGTAGTGGTAGTGGGTTTTTTAGTTTTTTGCAAATAGTTTAGAAACTATCAATTTTATGAAAAAGATATAAAAGTACACAAGTGTTTAGAAATAAATTTTTAACAAATATTATGACATAGTTTTTTTATTTAACATGTCTCATTGTTGCACGTTGCTATTTCCATCAAGTTGCTAAGACATATTTTTCAAATGTAAAGAATATCACTAGTGAAATAATTGCCAACACAAATTTCAACATAATGAAGTTGCAGAGACATACTGCCAATCTAATTCAAATGTATGATTAGGTTAGGTGTTAACCACATCAGATTTTTTTATAAGCAGTCTAAACTAAAATTATTTTCATTACATATATACCTAAATATTGTTAGTTCTTTTATTAATTTTCTTGGTAGTAAAAAATAAAAATATATTATGACTTTATATTCAATTTATGTTAAATTCCAGGTCATTTTTTCAAAACTTTGTTTACCTAACCGATTTAATAATATCATCCATTTAATGTTTCTAAAATAATTAAATAAAAACTTTCTGCAACAATAAATCTTATCAAAGTGTTAGGAAAACATAATTCAAATGAAACAGTAATTATTACTCAAATAAACTTGAAAACATAATAAATATAACTTAGTGTCATAAATAATTCTAAATATAATTGACTAATTATAAAGCTTATTATAATTAAATGTTTTTCAACGCTGTAAAACGATAGTAAAACATTAAAGATGCTAATAATATTAAAAAATTGAGTAAAATCATCAATGGCGTCATTGTTTATTTTTTGTGCATTAGTACCAAACATCTTTATATTATCATATTTAAAAAACAAACAAATTTTTTGATAATTAAAACCATATTTAATATTATAAAGTAGACAAACTAACTAAATAATATTCAGTTTTTCTTAGTGATTTTGCGACAATAATGATTATTTATATAAAAATGGTTTTGTTAAAAAAGTTCAAAATACTTGTTACATTGTCATCACATTTTCATTATTTTATATTTATTATATGAAGATTATTTCAAGTTCGTGTGAACTAAGGTTATGTTATTATTTATAATCGCATATAATATGTAAAAACTGGAATATAAAAGCAGGCGTAACAAGATAATACTTTAGCACTTTAACCTACGGATTGGAACAGGTCTTGACCGTTTTGGTTTTAAAGGCTCCCTATCAGGACAGGTATAGTATAACGGCTGCATGTGTAAACAAAAATTATCTAATAATATTTATTCATGTGACGAACGTGCGTGTGAGCAAGCGGCAGCAGTTTAAAGCGGTGCGAAGAACCGTAGAACCCCGAACGATGACAGCAGGAATTTATGTGAAAATAATAAACGATAAGAAATGCCTAAAGTGTTTAGTTGCGGTGAAACAGAGGCGAGCGAGGTGATGTAAACATTTAAATAGACCGGTCCAAATCAGGAACAGTGCAGCATGTGAATATACTGCGACCTAGAGAGTACAGCAGGAGGAAAGAGTTACACTTTAAGTAGCTCTAATATACAGAGATCGTCCAAGTAGAGACGATGTATGAAGTGTGTAAGATTATGTGTAATATTTAACATGAAACTGTCACAATATTTGTGAAATCAATAGTCATGGCGCCTAGAAAATCAATCCTGCACACGAAATGCGCGAACGATCACTGAAACCACATCGAATTATTTTAGATAACTGACCTTGTATCATGCGTTGCGTGGTCGATAGCTTCTGATTATTCGAAGACATTTCTTGAATTAATCTATACACTTTAAACTATAAACATCGGATTTTTAACGCACAATTATACACACACCGTTCACAAGCTAATATTCTACTCAAGATGGAGCAAGTAGCGCGACCCAGCCAGAGCTCAGCTGCGCGCATGATACTCGCGTCGAATCATTGCGGTTACAATCTATAACATTTACTGCTAGCGCTACCTACACATCTCTTACAATTCCTGCAGTCAGCAGCATTTCCATGAAAATAGAAAACTTCTACACTGCCGCTAAAAGCGCGGCATTAACGTGCTTTAATACTAGGCAACCATACATTCACCAGCCGTTGCAGGAAAACTATCAAAGTAAGCAGGAAACAATATAAATACATAATTATCTCATATGTACGCTTACAAGCACAAAGGACAACATGAATATTACTGTTTTAAAAATAAATATGATTAAACTTTCTTTTGCGAAATAAAAAAAAGTTTTCAAATCATAAAAATTTCAAAATCGAGATTTTTGCATAAATTTCAATTTACAGGCGTTTTCAACAGAAAAAGAAGTGATCCATATATCTGTCTGACTGTGTTCTCCCTTCAGCCTTCGCGTATTATTAACTCGGTGGTATTTACACCTTTTTGTAGCAACCCTTGTTTTAAATTAGAAAATTCCTTGACCACTTTTTTTTAATATAATTTAAACTAAACTTACAGGTAGTTGGATTATTAAAGATATTCTTTAGGTTAAAATAATATTAATAGTTTTTTTAGCTTGCAACATGACCTAAAACAATTATTTAGAGACCCATTTTTAAGTCGCGCTCATAGACCCAAACGATTTTTGTTAAACGCAACCGGAACTGGTAATTATATGGATAGGGTTTTTGCAAATATTTTAAAAACTATTAGGTCTATGGAAAAAAAGTGTTTAAAAAGTAAATTTGCAATAAATTTTGTTCTTCATTATTTAAATATAAGAGTTGCTAAACGGCATTAACAGCAACTTTGACTTAAATTTATATTATGGTTGGTAATATTTCTACTACATATTTCTTAGGTTGAGTGGCCCAGTTTATTTTAAAATATGTAGAAGGACTGTTCTCTTTCCGCAGAGCTCTCTAGTAAAAGTTATACTGTAGCTTGGCTAAAGTTAGTGTACTACAAATTTGAGACGCCTCTAAAATATAATTAGGTTACAGAATAAACTCCGTCAGTTAAAATTAAATGCTCTCCTTGGTATCAAAAATATTCAATCACGTACCAAAGGCTTGCTCCGATATTTCATCTTTTATATCAGGGGCACGGGCTACACTCTCCCCCTTGAATTCCGGTACGCTCGCCTCGTCGTGAATACACTTGCTAAGGTCGCTCACTTCTTTGGTCTTTGCCTTCACCTTATGAGGAAATATTTTCCATCTGGTCTTCTTTTTAGTGAGATTACTTAAAGGACACCCAATGCCCGTGAAATTAGGGCCATACCATATGTAATCTGTATAAAACCTGGAGTTCTCAATCTTTTTGGTAACTGAAACAATAGGGACTCCATGGGCTATAGCAGTTTTTTATGTTTTCTGTCAGCATTTGGTTCATTTCGTCATTTGGTTTAGGGGTGCTGTTATTGGAGCATGCTCAACGATAATAATTTGATATTCAGCATATGGTGTTGTTCCTTTTATTGGTCCAAAAAAAATATCGCTTTTGGAACTCAGTAGTTCTTTTACTTGGAGGTTGCAGTACTGAGATTCACTTCAATTTCTGACAGCAGACGTGCAGCTATGCTATGTGACCTAACAATAGTCATGGGTAACATGAATGCTAATGTAGATGGTATAGAGGTAGCTACACATGGAGATCACCTGCAGATGCTTAAAATAACGTCGTAAGAAACCAAATATGTAGATTATTTTGTCATAAATTATAGATATAGAAACGCAGTTTTTCAAGATGTTTCCAGGAGCGGACGCACCATTCGATCATAGTCTGCCACTGGAACAAGTCTAAATGTATCTCAAAAAAACGGAGAAAATACCTAGAAAAGCCAGAATTTATTTTCAAAAGCTAAAGGACTTACAGGTGGCAATAAGTTAAATGAAACATGGCAAATAGGTTCGAGCAGATACGCCTGCCTTAGGATGCAGCGGCACAGGTAATCTGGAACACTTTGAAGACAGGTGTAAACGAAGTAGCAATGCCAATAGTCAAGAAAGAGAGACCAAACAAAGACAAAGGGTGGATGACTGATGAATTTTGGACATGATGGCGGAACGAAGAAAGCATAAAAACAAAAACCAACAACGTTGAGATTTACTCTCAACCGTGAAATCAGGCGGACCATCAGGAAGGCAAAAGGAGACATGATATATTTGGTTTGCACAAGAAAGTGAAAGATGCTGCGGGCACTAAGGGAAGAAAAGGGGGAACCACTCTTACAGACAAGCACGGTAGACCGATTCTCAAAGTCAACCAGAGATTGGACGAATGGAACTGTTATGAGGACATCAATACCCAACGAGTTATATGAGGAGCTTTTAAAGGCCTTGGAAGGGAACGGAATGCGGATTATGCATAAACTCTTCAACTTGATCTAAAATTCTACAATACATACAAAGATCATCGTATTATAAGTCTGATAAGTCAAGTACTAAAAGTATTCTTGAGCATTGTGCACTACCGCAACCGAAATAAAATTGAAAAGATGCCGTTTAGATTCCGAAAAGGCTTGGGATCCAGAAAAGCCCCATTTAGCATTCAAACGTCAAAAGGGAAGTACAGAGATGTAAACCGGGACACACATCTATGTTTCATAGACTTTAAAAAATCCTTTGACCTGGTTCAGCATTAGAAAATGTCCGAAGTGCTTAAAACCACCGGTGTTGATTCCTGGGATCCTTAAGTTATCGCTAAGTTGTACTAGAATTGGAAGGCAAACATCAGAGCAGGGATGCATATTGTCTCCACTTATATTTAACATTTACTATGAACAGATTTTCCGAGATACGCTTGAAGACGTGCAGGTGGGGATAAATCAATAATCTGCGATTCACCGACGACACCATGCTGATCGCTAGTAGTCTTGTAGTCTCGCTTGTAGACCGAATATCTTGGGCTAGTCAGAGGCATTAGTATAAACACTGAGAAGACTATATGTACCTACATGATATTCGTAGTCCCGGATACATGCATACGGGTCAATGGAGCGCCTTAACAATGAGCATCAACATTCAAAAAACGTGGGTCTAAAATGGACGAAACTGGAATTGCGCTAGGGAAATCAATTGCCGCATTAAACAATCCCAAGCAGCATTTACATCGATGCGGCAGGCTTTGTGCTGCCTGTGAGGTTGTTTAGATGCTACGTCTTTTTGGTCCTTCTTTATGGTGGTGAGACCTGGAAGGTTACTGAGGCATCTCCAAAGAAGTTAACGACGTTTAAGGTACGGGTGTACCAAAGAATGCTCTACATCAGCTGGGCTGAGAGAGTTAGCAATGCGGAGGTGTTTCGACGCATCGGCAAGGACAGGAAATTAAGATAGATAACTGTAAAGACTCGTCAACTTGTGTACTTCAGCCACACAATGAGGCACCCGAAAACGTATGGCCTGCTACATCTCCTAATACAGGAAAAAAAATATCTGGAAGAAATATCCGAAAGGAGAAGGATTTTATGGCTGAAAAATCTAGGACAGTGATATGGGATGGTGAGACCTAAAAGGTTACCGAGGCATCCCAAAAGAAGCTAAGACGTTTAAGATACGGGTTTTCCAGAGAATGCTCCGCATCATCTGGACTAAGAGAGTTAGCAATGTGAAGGTGTTTCGACGCATCGGCAAGGTCAGAAAATTAAGATAGATAACTGTAAAGACTCGTAAACTTGCCACATAATGAGGTACCCGGAAACGTATGTCCTGCCACATCGCTTAATACAGGGAAAAATATCTGAAAGAAATATCCGGAAGGAGAAGAATTTCCTGACTGAAAATCTAGAACAGTGATATGGGATGACAAGCGAGTCCCAATTTAGAGCTGCAATCTACAGAGTCAAGACTGCCAACATGATCACCACTGTTCGCTAAGTGGATGTGGCAAAACAAAAAGAAAAATTTCCCCTAACTATATACCTTTCCTTTCAGGCAACATAGTTTTCTTATTTTCTCGCAAAACATTTACTTGGGCTAATTCTATTTTGTTTGTATATGGAGTTTAAAACACCTAGCGAGATTTAAATTTTAGTTCTTCGGTAAAGTAATATTGAGCTTTGGGTATGTTTAAAACTAAGTTCGCTGATAATTGGAACTTCACTCGTAGAAAAGTAGTATTAGAAGCCTCGGGTATGAAAAGGAAAGTAGTATTTAAAATTTTTTCATTATATTGAACGTCTACTTTTGTCACTGGTACGTCTTTAACTCTGGCATGACCATGTTTATCAAAACAAAAACTACCTGTTTATCAAATATTTGCACCTGAAGCAATTTTGACACATCTCCCTTTTAATTACTGGATTAATTTTGGATGTATTATGATTTAGATCAAAATCTAGCTTTATGAATTATATCATTGAAGTCAATAAATCATATCGAACTGATGAATTGGATTTAAAGGATGATTGTTAGGTAATCATTACAATAAAGCACGTACATTAAAAACAAAAATATCTGTAGGTTCATCAAATTCTTACTCTCTAGAAAATAAATATCTGAAAATCCAATAAGCAGGCTTTAACCCAAGTTCTAATGGAGCCATTAGTTCCCTGCCACCAAATAGCTGCGTTTCTATCATGTAGCATTGGTAAACCTTTTATGGTTATCATTGATTCTTACGCAATCTTTAAAAATAATGATAGCGTTTTTATGAAATTGATTCAGAAATTGTAGTAAAAGCATTTCTCAGACCCTCTTTGAGTAATCTTATCCTTTGACATTATAATGTTCGGTATAGCTTTTGAAGTTGCTATACTTCTTAGAAAATAAAGTTGGAATACCGATAATATTCTTGCCACGCCACTGCGTGATTAGATATTTTCAGGAAAGTGTTGATTTTATCGTTTTATCGGCAATCAATTACTTCACGATGCACCCCGAAAAAGTAAAATTATTTCGCATGAAAATCATCCGCAGACCGTCGGTGAACTAATTAATGCCAATGTAAACGGTCCAATCGATCGACACTATCAATGGTTCTCGATATTATGTAGCCTTTATAGATGACTACTCTCATAGCATAGTAGCTTTACATTTGGAAACATTTCTGAGCCATACAGTCAAAGCTTGCTGTTTGGATTATGGCACCGAATTTGATTGAGCGAATTTCGAATTTCGGTATTGCGTGGTATTGCGAAAAAAGCAAATAGACACAGCTATGAACTAGCTCGTTTGATGCTCTCAGTCAGCCACATTTCAAAATCGTTTTGGGCTCGTGCATGTGACATGGCAGTAGTTTTGGTTAACTGCACAGGAAAGTCAATTGTTTCAGGTGGAGCCCCATTAAAATTATGGACCTTCAAGGCATTCAACAGCTTTGACTACTTACGAATGTTTTGATCGCAATACTAGTCGACATCTCAAAGAATTTTCGTTCAAAATTTGACGACAAGACAATTCTCTGACATTTCGTCGGATATGTGAATGACAAAGATGGCCACAGGGTTTGCGTTTCGCCAAAGCATTGATTGATAAAGTCGCCTGGCGTTAATTTTTATTCAGAGAAGCTATGCACTACAAACGTCGTCATTGACCTCGAATTTCAGAACAACCGTGTGCAGGTTAATTAAAACGGGGAAGTCGACCACATATCCGAAGACGGCAAAACAACTGCGAATTAACTACCAGAATTCAAGAAAACGACAATTCAAATCTGTATAACACTGATGATATCTTGGTAGAAGAATCAACTTACGTAGAAAGTACAAGCAACTTGACAGCCGATAAGATTTGATGACGAAGTGAACTACAAAGTCCATCGTTCCTAGGCGAATATTGCAGTGGCGTGGCGTGTCTATTGGAAGCAATTCCAGAGGAACTAAAACCAACTAACTACGGCGATGCAATCGGACAAGTGGTTGAGTATATATACAGGGTATAACTTTGTTATTTCAAATGGAACACCATATATATTTTTATACTTTTTGATAGCCTGTCAAAAGATGTTTCCAACGATATGTGACGTACGCTTGTATTGTAATTAGTTTATAAGATATTAACACTTTTATTGATTTAATGACACTATTGGAGGTTTTCCAGAAAATTAATATCTAATTAAGATAAATGCAATTCTTATGTATAATCCTTAAGATTATGAACGGGGGTATCTTTTGACTTATCCCTTGATATTGTACCTTAAAAATTAAAGCGTTGACAGGTCCTTAAACTTGGCCTACATTAATTCGCTTAAAAATCATATTTTTCATTGAACACTTTATTAACATTTTATTTTTCTATTAAATAGAGCGAAAAATTTTCTATCGTGCATTGTTTGGAGTTAAAGTAAATATTTTTCCGTTTGAAAAAAAAAAATATTTTTAAGCGAATTAATGAAGGTCAAATTTAAAGACCTGACCACGCTTTAATTTTTAAAACTCAATATCAAATGATAGATCGAAAGAAACCTCTATTCGTAATCTTTAAGTACATGAGAATTGCATTTATCTCTATTAGCTATTAATTTTCTGGAAAACCTCCAATAGTGTCATTAAATCAATAAAAATATTAATATTTCTCAAACTTATTATAATACAAGCGTAAGTCACATATCGTTGGAAACATTTTTTGACAGGTTATCCAAAAATATAAAAATATATAGGGTGTCCTATTAGAAATAACAAAATTATACCCTGTATATAAAAAATGAACCACCCTGTAAAAATAAAAATAATTTAAGGAAATGCCGTATTTCCATGTAACATGTAACTTGTGATGACTTGAAAT
>JARJDX010071519.1:0-28371 GCA_030264735.1 Gymnusa sp. GC000175 | reverse complement strand
ATAAGCCGCGTTTTAGTTTACTACATTTGAATAGGGTTTCTGGGTGACGTAATTCGCGCCCAATTTGTTGATTGGTCAAAGCGTGATTGAGCAGTCCTGTAGAGGTTTACCGTCCTTGACTTCTGTCACCCGGAGTTGGTAGAGTTCCCGAATGGAATTTTCTACTCAATTTTCGGTTTATTTTAAGTTGTGAGGTTTGATTATTTTACGTTTTCATACGATAGTATATAGCAGTTTTCGCAACACAATTTTGATATTCAAGAAGTTGCAAACTAATCTTCAGCTGCTGCTTAGTCAATTTATATAAATTTTGATTAGATGCCTTAAAGTTTTTGAATGTAAAAAAGATATGGAACCTGATATACAGACAGGTCACATGTTCTATATCTATATCATATTTTTAAAGTTTTTTTTTATAAAATTCAAAACGAAAACAAATTCAAACGCTTAATAAAAAAAACTTATAAATAAATATACAATAAGCAAGAAAAAATTTAATGATTGGAAAATTTCTTTTTTTTATCTTTTTTTGGATCAAATGGAAAACCATCACAACGTTAGGCGCTTTTTAATTTATTTTTTAAAACCCAAAAATAAACAAATAAAAGTTACCAACAGGTGATTAATGATACAAATATTTTTATATAATATTACCTTTGTCTAGAATCCATTTGTTATATTAACTTGAACAATACTTTAGTGCAGAAAAAAACAGAGCCAATTTATTTAATAAAATAACAAACAGAAAGTACATTTTATCAATCATGTTGTATCACGATCTCGTTTTATTTTCCGGCCTGATTAAACTGAAAAAACGACTGCAACTGAAAACAGGTCGCCGCTGTAACCTAGAAACCAAAAACGCGCATGTCTCGGAAAATGTAAAATATTTTATGTTACACACCTGTGGTTTTCTTATTATTTATTTACCTTACTTTGCCTAATTAAAATTAAGTCCGCGTAGGGAAGAGCTAAATAATTTATTTGGCAATTAAAAAGCTTTTTGCTTATTTTGTGTCAATACAATATATTAACTTTATTTGTATATATTACATAAAAACATAAAATAATCATTAAGAGCTGATTGTAGAAATTTTAATACTTAATAACATACTAAAATTAGAAATTCTTGCATTAAATTGCAATATAATTGAATTATTTGTTCAGACACCTTTGCAAATTTATTTAATAGTCCTTAAAAGCGATCTACTACTTGATACTCTCTACTAATTTTATGTGAATTTAGTAACCTAACTTCATTTATTGTTTTATGTTTATATTTCTTTTGCAAAAACTGTAAATAGTCTTTAAAATTCGAATTTAGTAGTATACGTCGCGCATTGTAGCTTGATACTTGGGAAATGGGTGCGCAGTGAATTTGTGGGAAAGAATGGGTTGCCGGAGATTTCACACCGTATTGGTACAGCAACAGAAAGAGTACTAGTTACAGGGGTAAAAATATGAACTTGAATTACCCATACAACCTCTCAATAAATTTATTATCTATTTTCTCCGCACGTCAAGTATCTAGCTACGTTGCGCGACATTTCGCTTCCAACACTTTGTTTTTCTGCAATAGCCATTAGCACTCCACTACTGGCGTTAGCTACTTTCCTGTCTGAAATGTTGGCAACTTATATTACAGGTGGACCTACAAAAAATGGGGGATTCTATTATGGGCGGCGTTAACGCGCTAAATGGGAAAACAGTGGTTCGAATCAACGCTATTTATTATTAATTGCATATAGTATGGGCCTGAGATCAGTTCAAAGTTCTGCGCTGGGTCGTAGCTTAAATTGCCTATTACGCTAGCATTGCGCTAGGTACCAAAGAAGTAAATTAGCAACGCATGAAATGTGGCCTAAAAATTGCACCTCGTCCTATTCTGATGTCAATTAATTCGCCGATGTAAACTATTACAAAACCAAAATTGTTTTTAAATTAAATTAATTGAATTTTTTTTATTATAATGTAAATAATTTGCGGCAGAAGGATGAACAACCTTTATTTAAATTGTTATGCCACCCCCGGGATTAGCAGTGCTTCTAACATTAGCTCAGTAACCTACTGCATAACCTTTCATTTAGCAAATGACTCAAATATAGGACAGCAACAAAAAACGCTGCCATTTATGATTCACGCAATGATAGTGCATGCAAATAAATCTGAAACAACAAAAATTATGCTGATCATTAATTACGTTGATAATTTATTATTTTGTTGTTATAAATAAAAAAATTGCTGTTAAGTTAAAATAAGGTACCCAAAAATGGCCCCCATAACTAAAAGGACCGTGCGTTTATTACAAAGAAATTCGTAAAACAAATAAAAACCAAATTTAGAAATATTTCGTTTATAATTTTCAAGTTAAAATGTGCCGCGCTTTTATATATGGGGGCCATTTTTGGGTAACTTTTTTTTAACTTAAAAGCAGTCTTGTATTCACTAAATTAAAGAATTTGTATTTTAATTCGTAAAGATTTTATAAATATATTATTATCAAAAATGAACGTCAGAGTCGAAATAAAATTTCTAATAATCAATCAAAAATGTTGTTATAAAATAATGATAAAAATCAAGCATACTTAAAACATTATTTAATAATAAAACATTACTTGTAAATAGGTTAATATTGGTGAAAAATACATAAAAAATATAAGGTTTTAAGGGGTTAAAACACCCTTTAACAGATAAACATAAACAATATAAATGGCACCACACTGGTACGCTAGAAATTTTGCTTACTTTGCTCTTGTCTTGTAAATTATGGTCGAGGCTTGCAAATTATAATCCAAACTCTTGGGATTTAGGCATGATTTTTCACAATTAATTAAAATAACTTCACCAAATAACTACACAGCAGCCATATTCTACATCATTTGACAACTGACATTGAAGATTATGGTTCGTGACATTTTTTAGTGAATTCCAGCACCATCTAAGATTGAACTTTGTAAAGGATGTGTGGATGCATAATTTATTAAAAAGTTACATTATAGCGCCATCTAGGAGTAAGAAACTACACTAAATTTGTTTAATCTTGCACGATAATAGATGGCGCAAGAATGCGTAAAAAAGTTGTATCAACGTACATACATACACTTACTGCGCGTTTTCATTATATCTCTTATCACTTATCACATTATAAGCATCAATTATTACATTCACATTATCACTGTGTGATATATCATATATATAAACTCTGTGAATCATACAAAAGTACTTTTAATATGAGATTTATCACATTATGGGAAATCTATAATTGAATTACAGCTTGTTTTAAACAAGAACAACGCATCTTACAAGAAATGATATTTCATGTGATTATCGATAATATATTATTTAACTAGTTTATCCAGCGTGTATTTGTTTCCAATTGGGTTGCAGAATCTCTTAAAACAAATATGGTGGAAAATGCGTAAATTTTTTTTGTTGACATTAGGAACTGCAAAGATAGAATAGGCTTTGTACCTATTTTGTTCTCTTTGTTTGTTCGGATTAATAATAAGACAAAGGAGACAAATGTCTGGAGCCCGCAATTTTCAAGGGCCTGGTAAAGACTGAGACTTTACATCTTGTATCGTAAATTTTTTTGTAATTTTAGATAATTTTACTCCTCAGGGCCCGGATATAGAAAAATGCCTAAAGTCCGGATGTTGGTTAATGCGGCATGTATTATTCTCAACAATATTTTTAGGGTGTGGCTAATTAAGCTTATTAATTTGTACTTACTACACCTTTTGGCGTTTAAATTTTTGGGAAGTGTTATAAATGTAGATTTAAGCCAATGAAATGTGACCGTAGTCAAAGATGTTATTAAAAAGATGTAGCATTAAGTTCAGATTTTGTTCGTTAATGCTCTTTAGAAATTCACAGTTTATAATCTCCATCTTTGGTTTTTTCCAAGGCTTTTATTAGTTCACTCTTTAGTTTTGTTGGTCCTTTTAAATATACTATTGTCTGTTATTTATTTTATGTCGTGAATTGTCGGTAAACAAACTTTTGATCTACTAATATTCAAATTTACTTCTCTTTGCCTTTTTTGGAAATTGTCACTGCCTTGTCTTCTTTCTACCTCTTCTATTGTTTAATCAATCTTTCTAAGCTCTCTTTTATCTTATTTTTGACAGATGTGTCTAATTCTTTGTATTTTATGCTGTTGCCCTTCTTGCTTCCATTATTTAAAGAACTTTGTCATCCATTCTTTCTCTCCTTTTTGGTGTATCCCATTTTTCTTTAGCTGCGATTCTTATAGTATCTCTTATATTGGCCCAGTCTTGCTTAATATGACTTTAGTTGCTGTTAAGTCGTTGTTAATTTTGTCTGCAAGTTTAGTTTTCATCTCGGGGTACATTAGTTTGTCTGTGTCTATCTTATGATTATGGGCTTTCTTAGTTAAGGTTTTTTTGGTTAAAATTTTCATTCTAACTTTCCATTGAGCTACCAGGTGCATGATCGAAATTTATGTTTGGCTTCTGGGTATATTTTTAGCCCTTTCGGAATATGTTGCTTTTTGTTATAAAGTCTATTTGGTTTCTAGTGATCTGTTCCAGTTTAACTTTGTATAACTCTCCTTGGTGGCAATTTGGACCAAGTATTTGTTATACATGGATTCTTTTCTTGGTAGGTAGAATTGTATGAAAGGGTCACCAGGACCGTTCTTTATTCAAAATAATTAGAATATGTAGTTGTTGAGATGTTGTTAATTCTGTTTGCAAATTTATTTTTTATCTTGGAGATCCTTACTTTATCTGTGCCTATCCTTCGATTATGAGCTTTCGTGATCCAAATTTATGTTAGCTTCTGGGTATAATTTAACCCTTGTTAGAGCATTCCGGAATCTGTTGCTTATTTTTGTAAAGTCTATTTGATTTCTGCTGCTGTGTTTCGGTTTGTCTTGTAGTGATTTTCAGGTACATCATCTCCCTGGTAGCAGTTTGAACCAAGTGTTTCTTATATTTAGATTCATTTTCTGGCAGCATTGTATTAAGGGGTCACCACGACCGTTTTTTGTTGGGTATCACTAGATTATCCTGTCATCGTTTTTTTGAATTATTATTATGCGAGTTTTATGTTCCATGTCCGTAGTTTCCATATTGCTTTTGCATTAGTGCTCTTTGCAGTATCATTGTACATTTCTTTACGATCTTTATTATGTCTCATTTTCCAGTAGCTACTTGTTTCTTGTTTTCAACATTTTATTTTATTTTCTCGCTCTTTTTGGTTTGGATTCCATTGTACCTTTCTCATTTTTTTGTATAAGAACTTTATTTCAATTTACAGGCAATATGTTAGTTGCCAAAGTATTTATCAAAAAGCACGATTGCAAGTTGGAATTTCCTTATTCGTTAATACAGAAAAGCTAGCTTTTTAGCATTGCCTGCCTGCACCCATCTTGCACTTTCTTGTATGTAACTCTAGGTTGGGAATCCCTAATCTAAATGGTATAAATATCATGGAATAATAGTTGGTAACAAAACCTTTTATAGTCTAAATCTGAAATAGGGATGGGATAAATAAAATCAACAATTAATTTTTTGTAACAATTTATTTTCACATTTTTCTATGCTTTTTCAAGGTGTGTTTAGTACATTTATTGGAAAAGATACAAAAGTAAATTGAAAGAAAAATTGTAATGAAAAGTCGAATATTTCGTTCCTTTTTTTTAAACTTTTGCTAAATAGAAAAAATATAAACAAATTTGATTATGTATTAATAATATTGTAGGTAAGGAAATATTCGCCTCACAAAACCCACATATTTTAGTAACTACGTTTACAAATAAAATTTCGGTCACATTTTTTTGTGAAAAGCAAAAGCATTTATAGAGTTTTAAATAATTTACACTTGATTAAAGCAAGGGCATTAAAATGCAAAAGCGACTATTGATAAGTGTTTAATTTATTGGTCTAAGGATATTACTAAGTAGACGTTTTTTTTGGCTAATTATTTTTTTAGACCTAAACAGGTCTGCAAACATATCCATTATTTCTAACATTTTCAACTTTTATAACTATGAATTTAAATAATAACAAAAAATATTACAATTACCAATAAAAATTTTAGTGCAAAATTCGTAAGGAAACCATAATATCAATCTTCTTTACGCCAATTGCATTTTAATTTATATTATAATAAACCACAAAAAATAATTTTTTAATGCATTTTAGGCATTCAATCCTCTAACTTACATAAAAAATCTACTTCAAATATACATTAACTAAGATTTTACTTAACCCTTTGACTGCTAAAGGCGGGTATATGCGCTCTCCCATAATTATAACTATGTATCATCTACCAAATATGGATGTACACGCTTTCGCATATTCATAGATATTTACAAAAGGCGGATATATACGCACTTATATTTATGAAGATGTACGAATAGCGTCTCCTCATATTTATAATTATGTACGATAGGCGGATATATTCGCTCTCATATTAATAAACTGGTGGCGAATATATACGCTCTTTCATATTTATGAATATGTATGATAGGCGGATATGTACACTCACTCAGACTAATGAAAATATGCGCCTTTAGCAGTCAAATGGTTAAATAACTAAAAATCATGTTGAAAATTATTTTGTGCATAAATTTTATCACGTCCAACTTGATTTCTAGTCATACTTGTTTAAATTAAAATACGTTTATTTAAATTTAAAATAAAGAAAAATGAAATCGTAAATTGTATTGATACAGATAAACGAACCGCGCGCTTTGAATAAGTAGGAAAATGAAATAAGAGATGATAATGATACACACGATGTTGCTTTACTAAAGTTTAAAATAAAATTGGAAATCCAGTTCAAGCACGAATGAACCTTTCTGAACATTTAACAAAATTTGTGGACGGGCTTATCTACTAGAAGCTTAACATTGCTCATATAAAATGATATTTTTTTTTAGTGATTTGTATCAATTTTATATAAAAGCTATATCAAACAAATGTATCACAATGGGCCCGGGTCAAAATTCTGACAGTTAAAATTACGACAATTAAAATCCCGACAGTTCATACTTCCGGCTGATTAAAACACCGATAGGTCAGAATCCCGACAGGTCAAAATCCCGACTATCAAAATCCCGAGAAATAAATAGGTGTTTACTACGAAAATTTGTAAATATTTTAATAAATAACTCATTAATACGTTTAAATATTTGTAAATGCAAGGATTAATACTTTAAAAAAAATTAAAATCTTATTACGTTAAAATTTACTTGAATGAAGTGAATTATTTTGGGCAGATGGTGGTTTTAAGGAACAGAAACAGAAATAGAGAAGTTTAAAAACTATACGCAAGGTCCACAAAAGTGAACCACCTAATTTGCTGTAGAAACCAAACTCTTATTATAAAAACGCGTATAATAAATTTATTCAAGCTCTTTCTATATAGAGTCGAAACATGGACACTGACCAAAGCGTAAAAAAATATACCAAACATAAAACCAAGAAGAAGTACAAAACAATGATAGCTATGATGATAGTCCACATTCGGACCAAATAAAGCAATAGAAGAAGGTAATTTGAACTGTTGGGATTCTGACCTGTCGGGATTTTGATCAGTGGGGGATTATGACCTGTTGGGGTTTGAATTGGGAGACTTTCACTGTCGGGATTTTGATTTTCGCGATTTTGACCGTCACCCATCACAATCGAATGAAATTTTGTTTTTTTTTAACTATAAAATTTTGTAAAAATATATTCCTATCAAAAAGTCTTCTAAGGTGGATTCAGACGTGCTTGTAATGCTTAATTAGTTTTTATTTGTTTAAATATTGATAACAAATACTGAGTGACTCAGAATAACAATATAGTTTAAGCATAAACTGTGTATATGTAACAATGTGTTTTCCTAAAAATTGTGTCTACCGTGCACTGTTTTTAAGTAATAATTTCCTTACAAAGATTATCTATTATGTATATTAATTAATTTTTTAAATATATGCTACACTTATCTCTATGAACGATATGTTTATTACTTCAGTCAATTGTTCAAGTAAAATGTGTTTTAAATTTTATTTTTTTTATTCAAACAATTTTTTTGCTAAAATTATATTTGGGTATGATTTAAAGCTATCATGATATGCATATTATTAACACGTACGCCAAGACATTTTAAAGCTTAAAGCTATCACCCTTTTTTGTCAAGCTAAATCAATTAATGCTTGCATTCCGCTTTTACTCCGCAAATCGACCTTAAGAAATCTCCTGCTTTCAATCCATTTAATGGATTAACGTTCATTTCACACCTCACTATCTACCAAACGGAACAGAAAATTTACTCAAAAAAAAAACTTCACTAAATTAAATTACTTATAAAAATAAACAAAGTTAAACAGATTTTTCATCGAAATAAAATTTTTGCATAAATTTTATAATAAAATCGTTCGTTAAAAAATCTTTGATTAAATTCGTTAATTATTAGTTCTCATCCTAATTTGATTATTAATATTAATTGCAAAATATATGCTGGAATTCGAACCCGGCTCTCTGCATCTCCAGTATGAGACTATATTCACTTCGTGTTGCAGTAATCAACACGCCGCAGTGGATATCTGAAGACCCGGGTTTGAGATCCGACAGGGCGAATGCATAAATATTTATACTAATTTTTTTTGTTAGGTACCCAATACCAAGATCGAAATTAGTTGGAATCAAGTAATTATTATAAAAAAATTACATTAAAATTAATTTTTCTCATTTAAAAATATTTTTTTATCCAAGATTTTGAAACAGAAATGTATTTGTTTGTTGTACGAGGCAGGCTTTTAAGTAAGATCACTTTTTTTGGTACAATATGGGTTAGGGGCAATAATCATTTTTATTTTAAAGAAGGGTATTAATTACCCATGACGAAGGGCTTAGTGAGGCAATGTAATATACACGAAATTCATTCTCGTTTTCAATTTAGGATATTTTTTTTATTTTATCGATTAGTAATTCTTCTTCCAACAACGTGATTCGTGACCAATGTGAGGTGATTACGTGATAATTTTCACCCTACGTCAATTTTAAGGATCACTCTTCGCACCAGTCGCCATCTTTGCCTATTTTTCTTCTCATGGATTGTACTTTAATCTTATGTTTGTGAGTTTTTAAATCACGCCTGTATCTGGGTGATTATCATCTTAACAGACTTTGCCTTGTACAACCAACAATTTCTCTTTGTTATGCCATGAATATTTCGCCAAAATTTTTGCGACTATATTCGACGATGATAAGCGTTATTTTGATTTGGTTTCTTTTAAAATGCAGACATTCGTTCTATTATATTGTGCGTTCATCTTGCCAACGCTCACTCACTTACTATGTTCGGACCCCCATCGGGGTGTAGGGCACGAGACGTTTAAATATAAATCAATTACCCGCCATTTTCTTTACGTCGTTGAAGGTCCTTTGCCAAGTCATTGCGGGCCTTTCCCTTCTTTTTTTGCTCTGCAGGAGTGCCCGCTTAGCGAGACTTTCTATCCAGGTATACTTCCGACATCTAATTTCAATTGCAGCTTGTATTTGGTTTGCCTGCTTTCAAAGTTTGAGGCTGGAGATAGTGTTTGGCCACCATATCTTTATCAGTGTTCGCAGACATTTATTAATAAATACTTGGATTCGAGTTTCCAAGTTTCGCATGCATCGTAGAGCACTGATTAACATTTGAGTTAAAGTTTTGTGAGCATCGACCCTAGGTGTACAGTAATCTGCACCAGCATAGTACTTCAAACGCATGTATAGGATATCTTAACTCACGTCTTTAAACCATAACAAAAATATTAAAATAACAACGCTCTTCTCAGGTGGATATTTTTGATAGCAGCATAATTTTTTTAGATTTGTGTTAGTTGCGTCAATATTGCTTGGGTAAGTTCAATCCACGGTAATTTGTCAAGGTCGTTATTTGATCAATGGATCTGTTGATGGATCTTTTTTTTGGGCTTAACTACTTTCTAAGTCGTAAGTTTTCTCTTTCCTCCTGATATAACGTGAGTCCATATGTTGCTTTATCCTTGATTCTGTTGCCATTTGTTCTGAGTCGAATCTGTAGACCAGTGGTTTACTGTGTGTGCTCGCGAACACTGCAGTACCGACCTCATTTGGAAGGGAATTTAAAAAAATGTATTGCTATTTTAGAATTTGAAGCTGTTTTTATAACCATTAAGTTCAATGAAGACCTATTAAAAATCAATAAAGGGCACATGCATCCACGGGCGCCTCGTTGTAGACTACGAAAAATCCGAAACCATAATTAATTGTTAATAGGAAGCACATAATCAAAATTGTAACACAAGTGCACTACTTTGTGTCTCTATTTTAACGTTATCGACGTTCATGTGATATTAACTCGTTCTCGGACGCCGGTAACTCATCGAAGCTTCTCTTCACGGAGACGGTAAAGCCTTACAGTTTGCTTCCTTTTGAAAATCGGGGCTAATAATTGACCACAAGTTGGGATAGCGAGTATAAGGCTAAGTAGAACCAAAAGTTCGTTGATAGTTTGCTTTTATTTCCTACATTGGTTACTAATACGTAATGTTTAGTCCTATTTCTCACATAATTTTTTATAGGTAGTTGACATAATAAAAAGTGCATTACTTCGTGTCCTTATTTTATCGCTACCAATGATTATGCGATGTTTACTCATCCCTATACTCGGACGCCGGTAATTCATCGGTGCTTTTTTCATGGGGAAGAGCTGGCTTTCTCTCAAACCGGAGCTAATAATTGATCAAAAGTTGGTATAGGAAGTATTAGAATGGATAAAACCAAAAGTTCGCTTATAGTTCGCTTTTGTTTTTTTTTATATCTTACTGATGTATTTTATTTTGATGACTTGAATAAGATATAGTCACAGAATTACCAATAGCTAGTCGACATATAAAAAAACTGTAACAAAAATGCTTATTTTAACGCTATCAACGCTTATGCGTTCTCGCTAGTTGGTCGGAGATTTTCTTAACGAGTAAGTCAAAGCCTGAGGCTTGATTCATCTTAAACCGAAGCTTATAATTGATCACAAGTTGAAATAGGGAGTAAAAGGGTGGATAGATCTAAAAACGCTTATGCGATGTATAAACATCTTTGGTATCAGAGGTTTCTTTTCAGCAAGAAATCGAACCCTTAGAGCAGGGGTCGGCAGACTTTTAAGTAAGAAGAGCCAAGTTGTTAAGGAAACAGAATAACAAAGGGGTCAGGGAACCATATACACACGAACACACACACACACACAGACAGGTTTGGAAGGGGAAAATCCGAATCGTGACAAACGAATGCACTGATAAGCGGGAAAATAAATACAACAGATGTGTGTAGGAAAAAAATATGCGTTGAGTAGAGTGATGGTGAGAACGCTTTATACAAAAGTTTGTTCGACTGACCTATTTCATAAAGCTGCATAAATGAAAGTGAAAATGCCCAAAGAGCAAACGTCTGAGCATGCGGCTCTGGAGCCTCGGTCTGCCGACCGCTGCCTTAGAGTATGAGATTTTTCTAGGCGGGCCAATTTAGTATTTCCCAAATTTCTGGCGAGCCAAAAAATGTTTAAATGTTCTTTTTACTTTTTATCTGTAGAAAACACTTTTTCGTATTATTTTGTTCATTTTACTACATGTTTATTTTTTATTGTTTTAATAAAAATATAAATCATCGAATCGGCATCGCGGGTCGCATTCAAGGGGTTCGCATTTGGCCAACGGGCTGCACTTTGGGAATTTCTACCTTAGCGCTTGCTCCATTTGGATTCGGAGCTCCAAATGGATCAAAAGTTAGAATAGGTAGTGGAGACAGGAATAAAAAGTCAAAATCTTGGTGATTTTGTTAAAAAATAATGTAGATATTGTTTAACGCATTTTTAAAGTTAAACTTTTATGATCTCGATGCAACGCAAGAACGCTACGGCCTATCGTTAGATCTAAGCGTTACAAGATGTACAAACGAGGTGGTCTTACGCCTCGATGTTCCGATTTTTTTTTTCTCCCCTTTTTTTAGCCCCCTTTCATAAAAACGTGCCTCGTCCTATCGAATACAATTTTAGTTGTGATTTACCCTAAATAAAAATTTCCATTTAAGAACTTTTTTTTCAAGAAATTTTAGTTTTTGATATTCATTTATAAAAACAGTAAATTTTATGCTTTTTCCGCCACATTCCCCTAGATATGGGTAGAGGGAGATAAGTGGCGCAAAGCAAAAATATAGGCTTTACGTTACATTTTACCAATTTTAATCTCAAACCATAAGGTGACGAAAAATTTTCTTACATAAAAAACGTTTCTCGTAGTTTAAATAAAATTTAGTTCTGTTCCACTCCAATAATTGATTTTTAATATTTATATATAAAAAATAAAGGATGTACCTATTTTTAGATTTAACTTCAAAATATGTCAGTCGCCGGGAAAATTTCAAATAGTATCATTGTTAAATGAAAAAATATTAAATTTTTTAACTAATTTTTTTAATGTATTTTTTTAGTTGTTTTTGAAATAATCAAAGGGCAATGTCTAAAATAATTTCTTATGAAAATTAGTGAAATATGTCTGGCGTACGGAGTTAGAATGTTATAACTCATCTGGGAAGACATTTTTAGATTGTACATGATCTTAAATATATTAAAAATGTATTGTTATTTTTTTTAAATATCCGATTGAAAATTTAAAAGTAAATAATGCGCATTTTTTGCAGAAAAAAATCAAGCTACAATATACACCCCTCTCATTATCTTATCTTGGACAGATATTAGCTGAGCGTCGATACCGACATGAATTCTAACTAATCAAGTGTTTTTGGTAACTATGTACACTCAGTTACAGACTTACAATGAACTAACTATTAGCTATGTTATTAAATCTAAACGTCAACAGTCAACACTGATATGTATATATACAAATTTCGTATTAATCAAAACAGATTTTATTTCATATTGCTGACTGCATTGTAAAAGGATATGTATGTTAGTTGTGCTTATTGTTTTAAAAAAATTAAATATTACAGCCTTAATTGTCACGATGGTGTCAGAAATACTTTCTGTAATATAATTGTAATAATTAGAAAGACTAGATGCTTACTTGGATGCGTCTCAGAAGCAGAACTCGGTTCAATTTGCACGATTTCAACTTCAGCCATTTTAAATACAGATAATAATAAATGAGAGATAAAATCAGGATTTCTGCTGTTAATCCTATCGCTTATAGTTTCTAGAAGCTCCGCACATTCCTCCTGTAATAGAAAACTTGCATGAAAACTCAGTAGCAGTTCAAAGCACGAGTCATAAATTAACTGCAGCGTTGTAGACTACAATTATAACTGAAATCTCTCCACCTCACAAATTATAAAGTAAAATAATACTGCAATCATTATAAATTAGTAAAGTTACCACTGGAACTGACCTTTTCTTTTGCCAAACTCTCCATCGGAGAAAGCATTGTATAATCCACTTCAGCAGACAATTTACCGGCTATTATTACGTTCTCTCGAGTTGTGTTAAATAATTCTAGTGAACACAACGTCTGGAAATAATCAAAGATTAGTTGCTGATTTTAAACCCAAGATATATATTTTTTTCAAATATATTTTTTATCAGAAAGCAATTTATTCTTAAATAAAAAAATAAATAGAGAGCACCGATTTATTTTAGAAAGCTCATTTTTTGGAATATAAGAAATTTTGATACGAAAATAAAATGCGATAGGAGAAAACAAAATTGATAGGATGGGGAACTAATAAAAATCGAACCGTTGTAAACTATTCAATCAAACATTCAAACAAAACATTTTATGCAAAATTGTAACATTTTTAATACGCGTGCGAATTTTAAGAATTATACCACATATTTTTACATCTGTTTTCTAAAGGAAATGCAACAAGCTTATAAAAACGGGAAATTTGCTTTCTCTCTTACATCCTTTGTGAAAGCATTCATTTGTTAACACATTTTTTTATTGCTTCAACAAATATAATATGTTGCCTGATGACTTAAAGTAAAAAAACTAAATACTCCCAAATACAATTTTTAAATTATTTCATCCTTTAAATTTTTACAAAAAATAATAAAAGTTATAGTTAATTTTAGATGGACATTTTTTATCATATTTGATGTAAACTGCCTTACTTTTGGTTTAAGTTGCGTAGATATATTTGTTGTTGGCAACGTTTTGCTCGCCATTTCAGAAAGGATTATTAAAGCCACCGAGTTCAACGACTGAAAAATTTGTTCAAGTAAATAAATTTATATTCGAATTTAGGAGGTCACGAAATATTATGAAGAAACTGTATGTTATTAAATGTTTTGAAGCATGGGCGGGAAGCATTGGTGCCTGTACTAAGCATGATTATCAGAGCCAGGCTGGCGACAGGAAATATACCGGAACCAGACTCATGAACACACGCAAGAGTAGTCTTTATACCGTGATACACACTCGAACAAGGTCTCCAGTCATCGGACTTTTTCGCCTTAGTAATGCTCCATGCAATGGCGAGCGAAACGTTGACAACAACCAATAAAAATACGCGACTTAAACCCGAAAGTAAGAAAATGTATATCGACCCAATCGCGAAAGCTTGAATTCTAAATTAAAATATTCTTTAGAGTTTGCCCTTTTCTTTTAAAACTTAAAAAAGAGTCTAAAGTACTAAATGCTAATTGTCAAAAAATATATAATCATTACTAATAAAATATGTGTTTCAAATAAAATTCTAGTCACATATTTACTGTTCTCGAAGCATATATGTATAGCTTTTACCAAATTTTCTGTAGCAACAATAAATTACTAATTAAATTGTGTATATTTGTATTTACCAAAAATTGGGATCCCCATCCAATCAGTACAATGTTTAATTTATTTTATTATTAAATTTCCAGCCGCATTTTTTATATGTATATTGGTTATTTAGACAGCAACAAATTAATTTTCAAAATAAACCAATTAATTTAATTTTTAATAAAATATATAATAATTTTTTAAATAATTTTTGCGTTTTATAAAGCCTAATAAGCCTAATTGTGTTATTACCTTTTTGTGTAAAATTATTAAGATTTTTTTTTATTAACAATGACATATGTTTTGTTTTTATTACTCTACAGAGAGTAAATTTTTCCTGTGGGAGCACTCAAAGTTTGGTGGGTCAGTTTTTGATTGCTCTTTTCAGAACACCGTCCGTGTGTAGTAACCGGAAAATCATATAAACAGTCGTTCCACGCGGAAAACTCTATCGATGTTTACATACTCAGTATACTACATAATATAACCAACAACATTTACTATTTAACAACAAATATTTTATTTATTTCAACATTGTTTACAAGTTATAAAAAATTTAACAAAAATAAAATAACAAAAAGTTGAATTTTTTTTATTATTATCACAACATAACCAACTTTGAAGTTTATAAAAATAAATAATTAAAACAAGCTGTAGTGCACGTCTCAATTATTAATTGTATGATAAAAGCTATAAATTTTTAGTGTCATTTTAATTAGAGGCGTTGAAATAAATATTGTGAACGTTGTGAATATTTTATATACATGCCTAACTTTGTTGAATGCATGTGCATTTTAAAATGAGTAATTTAGGAAAATATCTAATTAATTATAATTAATGGTAGTTAAAAAAATATTAAAATTTAAACTAATTATATACTCTTTCACTGAATATGATCAAATCAATTCTTACTTTATTAATTATAAAAAGTTAAAAAACGTTTTCGTTCGTAATTAAACTAGTTTTTTTAACTTATCCATTGAAGCAGCCGTACTAGTACACAAAAAGCATAAGAATTACATAAAAAAACAACGAATGCGAGTCAAAAAGAATCATATGATATCAAGATTTAAATATTTTATTACTAAAGAGCTTCACCACTTCTGAGTCAGGACCGTCTTATGAAATGTTAGGGCCCTAGGCCATAGGTAATACTGTGAAAATCTTGGTTATTTAGAATAACTACAAGACGATTGTGTCTTGAAATGTTATATTCATATCAATAAACAAAAACACCATATGAATTTTAAAACGGAGTCTTTGTACCATCAATTTTCATATTATCTAAATCGACGTTATCGCAAACTCACATATTGACGTTTGTCTTTGATTGCTGGTCCACACATTTTAAATTCACCATTATGCTCATCCTTTCTTTAATAAAAAAATAAAATTATGTGTTCGTTTAATTTCCCTTCTTCAGCTGCAGTAAATATTGGCGGAAGAAAATGCACAGAAAGAAGTCTGGAGATTCCTTTAAAGGATCAAACCGCTAACAATATAAAGAGTACCCTATCTGTAGAGTACAATTAGATGAATGAAACAAATATGGGAATAAACTTCTAAATGAAGACGGACAAAAATTTCTTCCTGCACACAACGTCAATGTTGATGGTGATCCATGTCACGTGACAGTGATATATTCTGATATGGCCATGTTCAATAAATGGACGAGAAGAAATTTATCAAATCAACTTCTTAGTAAAGACAAAAACAAGATAGAACACGAGAATCATTAACGGATAGTAATAGCAGAGTGCAGGCAGACAGCATGTAAATGGTTAGCATAAAATCGGTACAGCCATAATCAAGTTAACAAGGGCACCGATAGTAATTATTCATACCAATTAAGTTACAGTCCATGAAGAGCAACGTAAAACTGCCATGAACCAATTGTTTTTACTAGTACATTTTTTTCTTGGACAACCTGACAGACATTAAATTGTCAAAAGTGGTTAAAAATCACCAGTTCAGTCAGTTGAATGGGAAGTAGAAATAATTGTGAGCCAAGATCTCTCAGATAGATCCTTCCTATTACAGTTACAAGCCTTACAAGTAAACATCAACATTATTCAAGCTTATGTCCAAACTTCAGATAAACCTTAATATATTTATGGGTGATTTTAATGCCAAAATAGAATAAGGCAACGATGGAAAACTCATAGGAGCGCATGGATTAAGTGAAAAGAAGTGACAGAGGAAATCGGATGTCTAAATTCTACAAGAAAAAGTGGTAAGTTATCTACGTTTTTGAAACGGCCCTCAAGAAGATTTTACACGTGGACATCTCCAAAGCACAGAACAGATAAGGATCTGCGAAACCAGATAGACTATATCTTAGAAAATAGGGAGACTAATGAATGTAGACCAAACAGTTATATAGAGAAATGAAATCCGGAGTTTAAGTTGGTTCGAAAACTTATTGAGAATGTCAGAAGATAATAATAATAATAATAATAATAGGTGGCCCAAAAGAATGTTTCTATGGCAAACCCTTGAAAAAAAGAAACAAGGAAGATCTCGTCGTTACAGGAACGATGCAATAACGAAAGCCATAAAAAAATGAGAGTTGGATGAAAACATGACCTTAGATGAAGCGCTTGAGCTGAAAGTAAGCTTTCATGACTCCAAGTAAATTTTCTTACTTTAGATTTAAATCGCGTAATTTTATTAATCTTTGCCAACGTTTCACTCGCTATTACATAAAGCATTCTTAAGGCAAAAAAGTGCGAGCTTGTTTCATTTATATGTCTGAGCTTGTTTATCCTGAGCTCAAAATTAAAAGGCTTTACTTAAAATAATCGTGCATCTCTACTGAGAAGATAGTACGAAGAAGAAGAATTTTGGTAGAATTTTTTTTACTAATGTTTTTTTAAAATTTCAATTAAGGTTTATAACTAAAATGATGCCATTATTTTTAAGCAATAAAAACGTGCAAAAATATGTTTTAGTTTTTACGTTTTTATTACGGTGAATACCTTTTAAAACTACTCTTAGGATTATCATAAATAAGATGACCAGAACATAAATTTTATGAAGTTTTTATTTTTGTTTAAAAATGATTAATCATAAATAATATTACTAGAATTTACCAGAAATAAACATTTTTACATCTTTTAAACTCTCTACAAGAGGTAGTGTTGGGTTTAATTTTGTCTTAGGAGATTTAATCATTTCGTATCGATGATTTTTTAAGTTAGTTAAAAAACGCATGAAAAGCTGTTTTTTATGACCCTTTATTTTTTATGGGTGTTCGGGGTGGTCCGGATTATTTTTTTTAACTTTATGCCCCAAAATTTATAGGAATGAACCAAATATTGTGTTTGCCGTTGACTGGACTAAAATATTCTTTAACATTTTTTCATACAACTCTATTACAACATTTTCACATGTATCTTTAGTTAATTCAAACAACATAAATTATATTTTTTGCGCAGTTTTGAATTTGCTTCTCTCGACAGTATGTTACTATCTGCTTGTGTACAGCGTCTCCCTGCTTGCAATTCGGCAAGGTGGACTTGTTTTAAGTGGATTCCGAACCACTTAAATTAGATGATTTCTTATCTTCCCCTTACCAAAAGATGTTTTTAGTAATAAAACCCTATGCTAGCAAGGCGAATTGGAATTTTTCTTTACTTCTTACTGAGTTTGAACTGACGATTTTGAGCAAAGCAGTTGCTTTTTGATTATTAAATAAAATAAGTAATAAGCGTATACTTTACTATATTAGTTTAAATAGATCATAAATTCATAAATTTTTAATATTAATACCAATTTGATTGTGTTGTAAAGTTTTCTTGCTTTAATGCAGCCAATATACGGCTGACGTCGCCAAACAAAAGTAAAAACTAAAATGATTTGGGGTGTAAAGGTTAATAAAAATTTAAATTTTTAAAGACTGCAATAATGTAAATAATATTTAAAAAGTATTTAATTGAAATTAGTTTCGTAATATATTACTTTGTTGTATTAATAAATGCTTGAAAAAGTTTTCTGATGTAAAGATATAAGGACGTAATAAAATTGATATTAGTGCTGATAAAGAATGTGTGATAAATGGTTAAACTTACCCCATTGGTGGCTTCTTCTAAGATAAATTCTTGTAGAGCATGAACTACATCTTGAATAACAACTTTAGTATGATTTTTATTGAGTTCGCGCTCATCAACTTCGCTATATCCAAGAAATAAGAAAACTCCTTGGGGCAGGCTGTATTCATTAGGGGCAGGTTTCATGCAGATAAAACGACCAGAGTAACATAAGCATCGTCCTCGGTATGCTTGGTAAGCTGGAGCAGCATGATTATAAAATGCAAACTCAGTTTTGCACGGCATTCTGTCAATACAAATCGTTTTACATGCTAGCTTTTCACCCACTTCGCACTCGCAAACATCCGAACATTCGAATTCGTCTTCGTGATATATCTGAAAATCCGAAAAAAAACCACTAACTTGTTAGTCACTTCTACTTTGTACACATAAAAGACATCTAATACGCGTTATTATTCTTTTTATAAAAAGCGTTTTCCTTCAAAACAAAAAAAATCCCCCTTAAACATCGTTAACTAAAATGCGCAGGTATTTATTTATATTAAGGGAGCAGCGAATGAATTTCTTTCCAAACAACTCGTTCAAACTTTCTACTTTATGAAAGTTTTCACTTACAGTTCTTCAAGGAAATTATTATACTTTTTAGTTTTGACGCTACAATGCAAAATACTATTTTCATATCACATAATTCGCAAAAAAATCGAAATTACTTTTTGAACACCAACATCAGTGCATATTTCATAAAACTTTTACACGAAGATATTAAAACAAAAAATATAAAATCAAATTGCAAAACAAATTTCCTATTTTAATATAATGATAAAAAATGTGAAGTAATTATAAAATTAATTAAATTATTAACTTACACGTTTAAAAGTTCCTTCTTTTATGTATTGATCCGGAAATTGTGGCCTTTGAACCACGCAGAATTCTGCGAAATAGATTTTAAAATTATAATAAATATATACGATACATCACGGGGGTTATATAATATAAATGTTGATTACAAACTTGGTAGCCTCATTACGTTAATTGGAGGTAGTAATAATAAGATATAATGAAAAATGAACAAACTCTCTGAAAAATGTTGACTGGATTAATAAAAAAATTCTTTAAGAGAGCTTTGTAAAAAGTTAAATTGTTAATTAATAAATTTAAGTATATTAAAAAAATTAATTATTTAAATTAAAAAGTTAACTATTTAAATAAAATTTTTAATTGTTTAAATAAAATAATATACTTGGAGGAATCGTGGTAGTTGCCATCGTTGTAGTGGTCGTCGTAGTAGTTGTTGTTGTGGTTGTCGTAGTTGTTGTTGTTGTAGTCGTTGGAGGGATGAAAACGGTAGTTGTGGGTGGTTTGGTTTGTACCGGAGCTTCAGTCGCTGTGATGATGGTAATTTGATGTCCCAAGGTGTAACTAGCTCTTGCAGGAGTTGTAGCTCTTGTATACGGTTTCATCGTACTCGTAGTGGTGGTCGTTGTTGAAAGTAATGCTAACTCAGCGGCCTTTTTCATATGAAAATCTTTCTGCGACTCAACTGAAATAATAAAAATAACAATTTACTTTAAGTGTTTTGTTTTCATTGAATGAAATTAGAAAGATATTGGAGGTTTTGGGGTTATGGTACTTACCAACGCAAGGGTTAACCCAAAGGAGCCGCTGCCATCCGAGGCACTCGTAAAGTTGGGTCATATCCGTTCCTTTACAGGCACATGTCGTCCTTAAATCGGTCCCTAAAATACCCAACATTGCTAATCTGCATTCCGTCGGAGATCCGGCGCATTTTTTAGTGACACTATCAACCGCACAGGATTGTTCGTAATATTCCAGCCGAGTCCTAAAAACGTTTATGTGTTCAACATAAAGTTATTTTAATTTGTAGTATTTCCAGCACAAACCTGCATTCCTTATTTTCCCTGCAAACTTCTGCTAAGGATAGACAAGTAGGTTGAGGGGACCCTTCAATTCTTTGTGCACAGACCGGATGTAATTTTTCTTGCGCGATCATGCAGGCGTCTTGTTTATTGTCGGTTTTTCTGTAATTTTTATTTTTGTTACTTAAGTAAGCGCAAAATTTGATGTTAAAAGAAGCATTTACTTGCAAAGACAGAAAGCAATTTCAATGTTCCAAGGAAGTCCCGGTTTTCTGTAAAAAGCCTGGAGAGCTTCCATGCAAGAGTTTCTATTACATCTAGACATATCGCAGTGGTGTAGAATCGGAGCCAACGCCATTCGACAATTATAATTATTATTGCAACTCTCCATGGCTACATGACATGTGCTTTGAAATACTATTTTTGAAACTTCATTGGTTTCGGTTCGTCCGTGGTCAGGTGAACCTGAAAGGAATTCTTTTAGCTCCCCTTGAACGGTCGTCTACCTCTACGTATATTTTAAGGCTACGTGTTTTAGACTTCGTTCAACAAAAAAATGTTTAAAATATGTTAGAATCAGATGCACAACATGCGACTCTTTTGTCGACGTGTTTGACTGTTAACTTTCCCAATTTATGAAAATTTTACCTGGATGAGGGAGTCCCTAAATGTAAATTTAAGTTGATGGTTTTCAATTATTAATTGGCAGAGTTTCAATTTGTAGCGGACCGAAAATGTCATGCCGAAAAGTGGATTGTCAGAGGGATCGGTGTGCATTAAAAGAGGGAAATCACTGCGCATTTAGCATCTGATATGATAAAATATAAAATACGTGCTATTCCCCAAACAGAAGACCATGCAAATGGTTCTACGTGCTGGGGTACCAAAGTGCATCAACCATGTGCACATTTCTATTCACTTTCAAAAATATTATGCTAAGTAACTAGGTAATAATAGATAGTCATGATTCATATACATGCACCCTTAGCGAGACTGAGCCTGGATTACTAATAGTCAGTCTGGCTGCAAGTGAATTAGCGCCTGTACTATCTGTGTACGTTTGTACATAAATAGAGGTAAGCTCATGGCGGCTCTACGAAGGCTCACTACTATAAAGCTCAGGAATTATTTGAACTATTTTCACAAAGTGGTTTGCTCGAATTGTTATTGCAACAGGAAGTCAGTCAGGTATCCGACCGCTGCGGGCGGTGATGTGAGAATATATCAATAAAGTAATGGCAAATAGATCGTACGTGGATGAGAAATCTTCCTTCTGTTGAACGTGTCTATCGTGACCGTGACTGTCGTCGTGGCAATGCGGAAAAAAACGGGACCGGAACGTTGTAAGCGGGACGCAATGGATCGCATTCAGCACGTCTGAACGGGGGACAGACAAACATCACAACGCATGGAAATAACAGAGACACATAACAGAATGAGAAAGAAACCGACACGAGATTGCTTTGCTTTGATTTGATAGAATGTTGACATGGACATGCCGCAAAGCCGCTATGAGCCTGGGCGCTGAGATACGTACTTGGGTACTTTTGATGTTGGGCCGTCACGATGGTGTCCATTTCTTCATCGTACTGCGAGATGTTTGTAATGGAAGCGGCACCTTTTCCTTTGTTCTTTAACACGCTCACGCTAATATGATCGTTGTCAGCATGAGCATCGAGGCCGTTGGCCGCGTCTACTAGCGGGTTTTCGACTATGGAATTGCCTAGCCCGTAGTCAAATGAGGCAGACGCATTTTCCGAAGCTGAAATCACCTTAACTGAAATGAGGCCCAGTAGTCCGAATCAGTGAGGGCTAAACTTATTAGTATGATGAATAACTTAAATAACAAAAAAAAAAAGAAATAAATGAAATAATGGAATGGAAAGAACACAACGGTAGAGAAAGTCGCTCTCACCCGAACCGTCGAGCTCTGGAAACTGTAAGGAGGTGATGAGCGCATCTTCTACGGACGAGCGGGTATCAGTGCCTATGCCTGTGCCTGTACCTGTGCCTGAACTTGTGCCTGTGCCAGTGCGGTGCGTGCTATTTGTGGCATGTGCAGTGCCGTGCGGTGGGGTCATCGTTGCGGGATCAAACAAGAAATAAGGATATAGGTTTGTGGGAGGGGACCAATAGTTCCTATAAAAATCACGATCAGGATCGTAAGGACTCTGTGCGTCATTATCAGAATCAGGGCCAGGAATAAACGGAAGAGTGTCTGAAACATAAATCATATGAAAAGATTTTATCTATGGGAAGGAGAGTAGAGCGCATAACAGCAATACAAAAGAATGGCATGCGAAATGTGCAAACAAAAGTGTTCGTGTAGGGACTCCCGACGCGAAGCCGGAGTGGCGATGTGATCAGATCTTGCCTTCACGTAGAGTGGATTGTGTTGTATTCCAGTGCATTTTTTTTAAATATGTATTTACGTAACAATATGTGACAATATACGGTAAATATCGTAACCGTAACGCAGAATAAACGATTGTCATGCAACATTAACCGATGGATTGTTAGCGCTGGAGCTGGACCCCAAACAGCTACCAGACCACCGAACCTAGTTATAAACATGCGTTTTGTTTCAGCGTTGCGCTGCACGGTCGCGGTGGCTGTCAGACCGCCGCGGCCGTACATACGACTCCTGATCCTGTTTCTGATGTGCTAACTAAAATCGACATTCGTAATAGATTGGATTAATATTAACAGAGCACTATAAATGCTTCTGTCGCTGCTGTAGTTGTTGTTGCTTCTGCTGCCGTTGCCGCTGTATTTTCCTGTTTAGCTATGCCGGTGATTGTAACGGTAATATAGCGGATATGAACATAGCAGGAACAATAAGTTACACCCCCTCAAAAGCGATTGAATCGTTATTTCTTTTTTTTTTTAATTATCAGCGTTACTAATATGATAGTGTACTGTTGATTGGGATTTTTTTTTCTTTTTGACTTTTTGCAGGATCGGGTAACACTCAGAGAGGATTTTTATTCTTATTGGGACGTTGTAGGGTAGCGGGTGGAAGAAGGGTACAGAGCGAGGAGTTTCACTTACCCACACACGGATTATGGTTTACCATACTGAAGATGCGATCGCATCTCTTCTTCATGTGATTGTTAGGACAAATGCATCCGAACATCGGAGACTTTCTCAAATTTGCCCACGATTCATGACATAGACCTCTGCAAGAATAACCCGAAATTTACAGACTGACAGACAGACACTGGACAGCACTCGGTCTCACCTGTCGTCCATTCGGCATTTGTTATCTCGCACTTTGCAGTTGGATTTGAAATCGTCGTATAATTTTATGCATTTTCGTTCTTGTTGACAAACGGAGAGCGCGTGATTGCAAGTGGGTAGAGCGTCTACAGGGTAAGGATCTTTCTCTGAAAACAACTCGTCTCAATTGGTTCGTCTTTTCTAACATGTTTAAGGCACGTATATAAAATACTTGACGAGAAACCTATCGCTACCTGCTATCCTTACGTACTTTTAATAAATCTAAAAGCCTTTCTGTCTTGTAAAATGAAATCTTCACTGTAAACACAATTAAGTATTTGAACTCGATCTCGTCATTTTCCCAACAATTGGGAGAAAGCAAATAGACAATTGTAACAAACAGTAAACCTATCAAGCAACTTCAAATAAAAAGGATAAAAACGTTAAAACTTTAGACAGCAGCAAGGATCACGAACGGAAGTGAAAAACAACGAAAATATACGTTCCTACAAGACGGCCAATTTGCCCATTTCAATGTGACCGTTATTTATTGACGATTCCCAACCAAAAAAATAATACAAATTAATTATTAAGGATATATAGCGTTTAAAACTGTCATCCAATACACAAAAAACCACTAGTACATTTTGCTGAAATTATAGCAAGAAATCTAACCACCTCTATTAATTACTCTCGTAACAAATCATCGTAAAAAAATATCCAGGGAATTGCAAGCTTAAAACGTCTTCAGGAATAAGCCTCTATTTTACTTCCTATCTGTTATTTCAGGCACGCCTTACCAATTTCAATACTTTATTTAAAATTAAAAGCATACAATTATAATTTTATATCACTTGCAATCAATTAAAAAATTACAATTTCCAATTTAATTTAACGTGTCTTTTTTTTTCAAAATGTTCGCGTCCAAATTTTATAATTATCAATTTGTTTTAATGAAAGTATACTCGTTGGGAAAATGAATATAAACAATAGAGAAGAAAAGTGTGTTTTCTTTAAAAAAGAAAAGTGACGGAAATCGAGGAAGAATTTCCGATTCCAAGTGGAAAAGGAAAACTACACGTTACTTCTATAGTTATCCTCGTTTCATGCGATGAAAATTATTATTATCGCTTGGAAGGGAAAAGGAAACTGTACAAATACCACTTAAAGGACTAAAATGCGGTGAAGCTAAATAAAGAAGGATAAGTTAGCGCGATATCGGATATAACCGCGCGAATTTGACTGAATAATTTATTCAATCATCATTATATTGATGCCATTGTGATATGCGTTTGGAAATTAGATTAGCAGATCGTTATAACGAATTGGTTTGTTGAAGACATTTTCCATTTTCACACGCTTAATAACAATTCTAATCTCATCGCGCTAACATTTCACTGCGCGTTCACATTTTCGACAAGACACGTACACCTAAATGATAAATGACCCAACAAAAATCATGTTCTTATTCTAAATGATATATTTGGGTGTGTTGAGATTATACAAAGCTTTTTTCCTGTCGAAAAGTTGATCGATATTTCCAACGATTTTATATTTAATGTATTGGAACTTTTTATTTTTTATTTTTTAATTTATTAAGTTTTTCTTTTTTCTGTTAAACTATTCACTTGTGAATTTTACCTTTCTTGAGAACAAATACGCAAGGGTGATCGAATAGAAAGTCCCTGAACGAGTTGCATTCTGGATCCACGTGAGGTTCCCGACAAAGACATGTTGGCTTGAAGAATGGAAAAGCTTGCAATGTCCTTAGAGCAGCTTGGCACTTGGTCACTGTCACTGTTGAACAGGCGACTGCAACAAATAAAAATGCATATAAAGAACATTCTTTTAATCCATTATATTAAGGACAAAACACGACTATGTACAAAAAAACTCTTTACAATTTGTATAAATATAAAATGTGTACAAAAATTTACCAAGATCACATTACCAACTTGATTAAATAAAACTTTAACTCAATTTTTCAAATAAAACTTCTCCACTTCCTTTTTAAAAACAACGCTTTTAATTTTATTCTTCTCTATTTCTGCATCAATTTTACAAGACATTCTTGTATTTTAAATTTTATTTCTAATAATAACAACTCTTTAATTTAAATGTTAATATTAAAATTTATATTTTGATTGAAAGTTTTTTTTTAAGATTCCTGGAATTTTTTTAATGCGGCCAATAGCCAGGGCAGCTAACATCATAAAACGAATAATTCTTTCGTGGGATTCACTATAGAAATGTTTCTCAAATTCTTTCCATCAAGGGTCTATTTTAAGGTTTAAAGATCATTGAGGAGGAATTAAGGATGCAAATAATTTTAATTTTGGGTACATTGAGAATTATGGGAACTCTCTTAGGAAACCTAGATATATGTGAATCACGTTTTAAGTAATACTGTACTATGACCTATCGAAAATAAAGACCCTGAAGACTAATGAAATTGGGATTAGAGTTTCCTCAGCGGGTAAGCTCCAACACAACGCTTGTGACGTTATCATATATGAGGGGCAATGTTTCCAAATTTCGGATACGTCGCCGTGTGTGTGCTCCTCGCACTACGAGCATTTCGAAACGATCCGCTTCGAACGATGAGAACCGCGTCCCATTCTCAGCGGGCGAGCTATCGCCGTAGATGAGAAAGGGTGCACCTGTTGAAATATTTCGCGGATAAGCAGGTGTCCACGTGCGCTAGACACATAAACCCCCCAACAAAAGGCAACAAACCAAGATGTAAATTATGTGGCACTGGGTATAAAGAAAAATGTGGCCAAACCTGCTCCAAAAACAACAATAAAAGAAGCTAGAGCGGACCCTGTTTTCTCCCAGGAAGAAATTAAGTAGATGCTGGAACTTCAGATCAAGAGAAAGAGTGCACCCGTTGAAAAATTTCGCGGATACGCACTTTTCCACGTGCGCTAGACACACAACCCCCCGACAAATGGCAAGAAACCAAGATGTAAAGAATGTGGCACTGGGTATAAAGGAAAATGTGGCCAAACCTGCTCCAAAAACAACAATAAAAGAAGCTAGTGCGGACCCTGTTTTCTCCCAGGAAGAAATTTTAAGTAGATGCTGGAGCTCGAGATGCGATTTCTGGGTCAGCTTTACGTCGCCATGTTAATGTCGGAAGCCGGATCACAAGATAAATAAGGGAAGGAACCAGCTCTAGACGATAATATTTTTTAAGATGAAGTTGCGTTCCCGCTCATCGCTATAATTATCCAGGACGCAACAAGCGACTTGATCTCTACAGAAGAAACAAATTGAAGAGCCACTACTCACTTAAGTCCGATGGAAGTGTCATCTGATACCGACACGATATATAACAAAGTGCTCGGCCATATCCTAAAAACGGAAAGTAAGCCACTTACAACTCATTAAAGAAAAATGACGAGAGTAAATCTGCGCGCCAGCAGTATATCTATACTATGACACAAGATTTATATAAAAAAAATCTGTCCCCCGTTGCTAAATTAGTAGGTTAAAACGTGGCCTGGTAGAAGAAAGAAAAAACCTTTACCCTACCAGAAGAAATCAAATACGAATCGCGCTGGGGGACACAGGCAAAGGTACAGACTCCTGCATTCAAAGTTTCGGGGTGGCCGCTTTACGGACTTCCAACAGCTTCAGTTTACGGTGGCCGAGATCAGATAGAGGCTTTCGCAAACGAGCAACAACACCCAAAAGACCAGACGGAATTAAGAAAAGATACCTATCAACCTGGTTCAACATCAATATTCTCTACCTTCTTTTTTGTAACATTAGGCTAGCAAGCTAGCGAGGGGAGGAAATACTGCAAAAGACATTTAAACCAAAAGAAGGAAAACATAATATAATTATTATTGGCCCATCACGATTTGCTCTCTGCCGAGTCGATAATTAATACTGAGGGGGCTATCTAGAAGTTCTGCAGGGTCGTACGATTTAGTCCGCGAAAAAAAGGTAGCTGCGGTACTTCAAGTGCAATGCATGGATGGTCGCAAATAGATATAAGTGTGTATCATTAAAAAAAATCTAATTTTTTTTAACGAGGAGTTAGGCAGTACACGTGACCCAAGAAAAACAATCATAATAATGCAGACCTAGAACATTAATGAACAAAATTAGAGAGGTTGCTGGACAGAAGTGGACAATTAGCCAACGGCAAAACAAAGTTAAAATGTTTAAAATAAGCCTAAATTTAGAAGAAAAATAGGAAAAGAACAAGACTTATAGGGCTATCGAGCTGTGGTGTCATAAAAAAATTCGCATCGCCGTTTTAGAATTTCTTTGTAGGGATAAATTTCGCAACATTTCGAAAGCGCCACCAACACGTGCGATAAAATGCCAAATGAAGTCGACTTTTCGGGGTCTGACGATTTTGTGTAAATTAACATTTTTGTAGTATATCTTTAGACGGCCTACAAAAAAGGATTTAAAATTTTTTCGATCCGAGTTGGCGTTTCGGAGATATCGTCGTTTGTTT
>JARJDX010071505.1:0-11695 GCA_030264735.1 Gymnusa sp. GC000175 | reverse complement strand
TAGCACCCCCACTTTCACCAATCACATCAAATTTTAGTCTATTCTCAAGAAATAATTAAAGACTAATTTGTACCAGTAAAGATTTTTTTATAACTAAGTTTTTTATTAAATAATTAAATAATTAAAAATATTCCAAACAGAATGTTCCGCTTTTTGTTGAATAAATAAAATAACTTCAAATATTTAAAAATTATGAAAAAATAATAGAGAATCGTCATTAATGAATTAAAGACCAATTTGTACCCAATTGCACTTGGCAAAAAAATTACTTTTTCATGTTCAAAATGTCAAATTTCTTGTAACTCGCCATGTGGCGATTGCTTTGTGTATAAAAAATCGTTTAAGACATTAAGAACCGCTTAAACCAATTACAGTAAATTCATTTTTCAGTTAAAGACTAATTTGTGCCACAAAATTCAGAATTTGTACCCACCCCGTTTAGCTGAAAAAACGGTTTTAAAAGTGGGGGTGCTAATATAACTTCAGATATATAGAATTTATAAAAAATAATGGAGAATCGTCATTTCCAGGAACAAAAATACCACCTCGTTGTTCCAATCCGCTATAATTACACTTGGTCACTAAACCTTCGACGAGTGCAGACAAGTATGTACTGGGCGCTCTCGCGTTTTCCTCCCGTGTCCTTTAACTCGTGTTCAAAAAACCAACTTTATTTGGACAGCTCATGAGCCAAGACAAGACACAAAGCGAGGCAAGCGGCCCCAGTACACACCCGTACTCGCAATGGGTCGGCGAGTGTGTGTTACTACAGGCATTACGGTTTAAATTATGGAGAATTTCGTAAAAACACTTCGTAAACTTTAAATTTCATATAATGAGGAATTACGGATAGTTACTTAACCGTAAGAATATTAATTTTATGTCCCAACTTGAATGAGCTGAACCACTAATGTGCTTAAGCTCGTGTTCAATGGATCTGGCTGTAATGGGCCATTTTGTTTACCTGAAATATTAAAATCATAATTTGACAACCTATTTGTAATATACCGGATTTAAATGAATAATTTTGTCCTTGACCAAGTTCGCCATAATAAATATTGTATATCTGTTTTTCCAATGGTTTTATTTATTTATTTGTTTTACATTGCTGTTTGCATGTAACACAAAAATTATAATTTAAACCTAAAAGTATAAACTAAGAGAAAGCATAAAACTAAAATAATATTTGACTAATATCAGAATGATTGGATATCGATGCTATTTTTATTAAGAAAATCATACCATGCGAATAGGCAGTGTTTTTTAAATTCTTATTCGGTCGACGTTCTACATCTAGAAATTATAATTATTATTTACAATCGAAATTTAAACGTGGCTTAGTTCCCTTTTGTGTTATTAAATGGCTTCTATGAAACAGGTAGTTTATCACTGATAAATTCTGTGTTGTTGTGTGAGTTACCATTTATATATTGATCTGTATTGATCTCGTTGAATAGGATTCTAATAGAGAAGTTGCAATAACGTCGATCGCTTCAGAATATAACGTTTTTTTTAATCAAGCCTCAATATCATCTTTTGTGAATATTAGTTGACATAATAGTTTACTGCTATAAAATTTAGCTTGCTGTATAGTCGTTTTGAGAACAGAACGAACCGAACACCTTATATTATTTGTATCATATAAAATTCTTTAACATTAGGAAAAAAATGTTAGTATTAACTTTGTATTTTACATAATTGGTTTAGTTATTTTATACTATACAATATATTTATCTTTAGAAAATAAAGTGAAGTCTCCAAAGAAAAAATTGGTTGAAGAAAACTCCATTGAAGAATACGCTGTTTGGAAGAAAAGAATATTAACTGAAGCTAAGAATGCACTGCGAAGTACCGTCCAATAATATTTTTTATAAAAGCATTTAACTTTTTATATTTATTTAAATTAAATCAGAAATTAAGTACAAATTGTATTTTAATTTAATTATTATATTCGGCCTGTACTTTTCTGTACTGAAAGTCTTCCTTTTGGTTTAACCTTTGCATCAATCACTAAAATGTTAAGTAAAATAAATTTTATATTATTTTAATAGGATTTTTTTGTGGTTATGTGACATGATTTAATAGATTTTAAAATCCGAAAAGGCAGCAGTCATCACTTTTAACTACTTTACTTTAGCGAGTGGGGCCGAACAATACATTGAATTCGGTCCGGCCAGACTAACTTGAAATGTGCTATAGAACCATTTTCATTCGACTCTAGTGTCTACACTAGACCGTGATATATGCACATTTGAATTTTGATTCGGCCGGAACGGATCCAATATATCACAACCTTAGCCTATTTAGCATACTTTGAACCGTGACTTACACAAACAATGCTGGCAATGAGATATAGAAAAAGATGGCAATTTGTGCCTAATCTTCAAAAACAACTCAAATTATAGATTTCAATAAGCACTAAATTACATCTGTACCAGGGACCCACATTTAGTCAAAAATTGCCTCTGGTTAAACCAATGTAAAGGCACTTGAAACATTTGAGGGTAAAAAGGTGATTTGGGAGCAAGGTATTTGCAGTTTTCTAAAGAGAGGCAGGTTATGATGGGTTGAACACCCATAAATCAAAAGATGGGTTGATCCTATATGTGGTGGTTAGATGGTCTGTAAGAGATTTGTGACACCTGAAGAAACTGGCGCTTATTGGCAAAAGACCAAAAGAGTCAAAAATCGAGAGAGGGAGAGAGATATGTCTGTAGTCTTTCCTGGATATTGTTGTTATTGACATGTTAAATAAAGTAAATATCTTTCTTGTTTGCTTTATGGTATTGATTTATAATTTTCGACTTTTGTAAAAGTGGCAGGCATTGCTTAAATTAGGATCGTCGTTTAAGAGCAGAGTAATAAAATAACGTTAGACTACTTTCTAGTTACATCGAGAGAAATATATTCTTTGAAGATCTGACCGGTGGTTTTGTTTATTGTTCAGATTGTTGTTATCTCAATGCTAGACAAGTGTAGATGAAAAAAAAACAACTTACTATTAAAACTTCCTTCATTGGGTCCCAGTTTATACGCCTACAACCATTTTTTTTACTATTTGCATAATTGATCAAAATTTACATTTAAATGTACCTTAAAGTTTGAATATTTTGCTGAATTTATAAGACTTCGTTTACTGCTCATAAAATTCTGCCTTCGCTTTCGGCGTTGCTTCTTAGTTTCTGATATTTGCATAAAGTTAGAAGTACTTCCTACCTAAAATTAAAAAAAATCAATACTTTCCTATTTTATTACCAAATACGAGTTTTTTGGCGTTAAAAAAATATTAGATTTAAATAACTGCTTTAACTCTTACTAGATCAGACAACAGTTCTGCTTTTTCCATCATCTCATATTCATCAGCATCCCTCATAGGGATTATTAGTAATTTTGTTGGTACTGAGACCCCGAAGTTTATAGCACTATGACCTGGTAATATCATTTTATTAACATTTCTGAAAAGTACAAAAAAGCCAGTAAAGATTTTTTGTTTACAGAATAAAACGTAAATGTTGACTTTAGTATGTGCCCCATGATAAGTTCCCCAAAATTAATGGATTTAAACTATGAGTTCACTTTCGTGTAACAACACGAGGATGCGATGCGAGGAAGTCGCATACACTATATAAAAAGGACGATCGATGGCTATATAGAGTCATCTAGAAACCTTGTATTATTTAAATATTATAAGAAACTAAGATAATGCTCAACTTTGAAAATAAGTTACTGATTTTATTATATGTTTATCTTCTTTTCTTCGAAAGCCTAATGGTTTGTGTGCCAAATTATTCGCCTGGTCCCGTTCTTATGAAATTGACGTCCAGCAGTCTTTCCAACTCTTTATTGGTCTGCTGAGCGGCCGTGTTGTGTTTGTCTTGCCGTCTCGTACAATCTTGGCAATCCTATCATCCTTCATGCGTGATATATGTTCATTCCACTGTGTTCTTCTGCTCCGAACCAATCTTACAATATCCGGAATGTTGCACTTATCCCGTATTTCGTTCCATAAGTGAGCGGTCGGTGATGGTTCTAGGATCTAGGGGTACTTTTTTCTATGCTGCTTAGTCGATCGCGTCCAGGCAGTATCTGGTCTTGTTTCTGATGAGTTTGTAAAAATGGGTCTCATGCATGCTTTGTATATTCTTGATTTAGTTGCTTTGTTAAGTTTTTGTTTTTCCAGATAGGATTTCGCATTGCTCCTGATATTTTGGATGCTTTGTTTATTTGTTTCGTAGCGCTGGCTTTTAGTTCTCAGTAAGCATTTATATGGATCCCTAGATATTAATATTCCGAGACTTTCTCGACAATGGAATTGTTCACGACTGCTTACACCTGCTTAGGCATTTTGCTATGACCAGGCTTTTAGTTTTTGCTGTGGCTATCGTCATGTCAATTGTTTTACATGCCTTTCTGAATGTGTTAAGTAGCCATTGTAAGCTGTCTTCTGAATCCGTAATTAACACATGTTCGTCTGCGTAGCATACTGATTTAACAAGTATGCAGCCATGTTGTATTGTGTCGAGAGCATCTATTAGCTTATCCATGAAGAGGTTAAACAGAAGCGGACTTAAAACTATTTCCTTGCCGTATACCAGTTCTGATTTGGATATTGGTTTCCTCCCCATTCGTTGTTCTCATGTTGGTTGTGTTGTTTGCGTTTAGTTGTTTTATTGTCTCTATTATGTTTGGGTGTATGCTTTTACTATTCAGTGTTTTTAGTACGTCTGAGAGCCGGACTACGAAACAGAGATAGGCGGGTTTGTTAAATACGTCCATACTTTTATTTCAAATTTTGATAGCTTAGTTGGAAACCTACCAATTGTTTATTACGGTCACGTTTTCTCCAGTAATTTTTACCCATTTTTTCCAAAATTCTTTTCAGGAGCCAGCTTATTATATCCCCTTTCGCTCTTAACGATACATTTTTATTATCAAATCGTTACATTAGTGAAATACGATAAAATTGTTTAAAAGACATTGTTGCCCTATAAATAGGTCTTCCTGTTTCTGCATTCCACAAATATTTGGTAGATTTACCGTGTGATTTGAAAACACTAGCCAAGAGCATAACACCTATATATGGTTGCAATGTAGTTTAATAATAATCGCGAAAATTTTTGAAATTGAAATTTTTGCGTTTTCGACTCATCTCATTCAGAAAAAGTTCTTTTGAACTGGTATCTGTCTGTCTGCCCGTCTGTCTGACCGTCCGTCCTTCAGTTTACAGCACAACGATTAAACTAAACGGCTTGTAAATTCATATTTAAGCTTTTAACAAAAAATTGGAAGGATCGGGTGTAACTTTTACATAGTTTGCACTGCTTGCTCGACTTGGATGCAAGCTCCATTTTTACCACAAACATGGAGCTTGCATCCAAGTTATGTTCTTGTCTTTAGATTGCACTGGCTGAACCATAAGATTATATATGCGCTGTTAGTATAATATAATATCGGGTCATTTTGACCCGAGGGACATCCATCTGTGTTAATTTGCCAATTTTCCATTAAAGAAATAAAAAATCATTCCAGTAAATAAAAATTTAAACTATGTAATAGTATAATAACCTTGGAATGTAACATGGTGCTGTAAAAATTTCCCTTGTCATAAAATCAACGACAATTCCCTCAATTAAAATGACATCCTCCACAAGATCGGACAAAGTAAATATTTTATAACATGCCATGTTTGGAATAATGGCTCTATCCATAATATAATTCAAATAATCATAAGATGCAGACTGATATGCAGGCGTGTCTAGTAATATTTTCCGAGACAAGTTCATTGTTAAATATTTCCAAATTCGACATTCCAAACTAAAAAGATATTTAATAATAATTTATCTTATTGTTTTAGGTCATTGGTACCCATAAATAGGATCAGAACTAATATCCATTGCTTTGTACAAAACAGAACAAGGAACAATAAATGCTTGACTTGGTGCATCCGCCGTAACACTGCAGCTATAGGGGCGACCAGTAAGAGCGGACAATTCTCCAAAACTATTTCCAACCATGACGTATTCAACTTGAATTTCCATAAAGTGTTTATTGCTTAAAAAATCCTTAATCGGCAATGCACCATAATTAGTTAAGTTTTCTAAGTAGGCATCGGTAGGATAATAGGTTAATTTAAATAAACCTGCAACCATGAAAATAATTTAAGCCAGAAAATTTGAAAGCGTTATTTCAAATTTAACCTGCTACTAAAATAAAAATTCCTTCTGCAACCTCACCACGGCTGCAAACTATATCTCCTGCATTCCATATTTTAGTTTTAACGTTTCTGTAGAGATAATCCAAAATTAAATCGTCGTTAAATATCCAAGGAGTTTCCATGAAGATATTTTTTGGTTGCACTATACTAACTGACTTGAAACTTGTTACAAGCTTAAGACGTTCATCCAACGAATTGTTCAATTTGGCAAATTCATAATTATCAACAAATCCTACAAATTATTTTGTTTTTAGATTACACACTAATACCTCTGTGTATTACCTGATGATCTAAGCTCCACAACACCATCTCTCATACTTTTTAGGGTTGAATTCATTGCTTGACGAGTTTTCACTGTGATTGTTATCCATGGACGTTCTCTTTCCAACAAACCCATTTCTCTGCTTATAGACAACTTATCTCTTAATAATCTTAACTTAACATTTTCCCGAATCGATTCGTTATCTGAGAGTTGAGATAATGATTCCAAAATCTCCTCGTATGCTATGACTATTGCCTACAGACTTAAATTAATTAAAATACTTTAGATTTTTTTAAATAATACCTGTGCCATTGTAAAAGCATAAGCGACTTTTATGTCCACTTTAATTTCCCAGTATCTGACAACTTTTGGATATAATCTAATAAATAGTTTTAATAACTTCAGACACCTTATTGCCCTGCTGATTTTGAGATAAACTACAATTTTAGCGTAGTCTCCAGTGTCATGATAAATTTCCCCAATAATAAAAACGACTACATCAACGATGTTTATACATAAAACCATGAAATCAAGTTTGTGCCAATGATTTCTGTAATATTTATATTTGTGTTAAATTCAATTTGAGAATAATCGAAAATTACCTAAAATACTTTTTAAACGCATCACTCATGCCATTTGCAGAAAATGCCACAACTTTAATAATGAACTCCAGAAGGTAGAGGATACAAAATATGCAATTTGAAGTAAAAATTGAATATACAGAAACAACATCAGTCATCATTAAAATTATTTCGACAATAATTATTATAAGATTCAAAATTATTATAACATAATACACTATTTCAAACCATCTCTTTTGTGATATTGTGAAACAAAACAGTTTTATTTTATTTTGAGGTTTTCTAACAGGAGTTTCCAATTTAAAGTTAACAAGTGTGTACCTAAATTTCTCTATGGATTTCTAAAAATTATAAATATCGTAATTTGGTTTTATTTAAAATTTAAGTACTCGTTTCCTAGTTACTTACCCTATCTCTAATTAAACGAATCAAATCATCCAAATTGAGGGCCATTGATTCCGAATCCATTGCAATTTCTATAGCTTGCAGTAAGGTTCTTAATTCGTTTTTAAGTAAAAGGCCAAGTTCATACTGTCTTATAAAAGATACTCTAATAGCTTTTAACACTCTTAAATTTACTTCTCTAAAACAAATAAATTATTATTAAACCAAAAAATATATTTGAACTTACTTTGACATTTCGGTTAATTCACTTCTGGTAGGTTCAATGGGCACCTCCTTATTACATGATGGACATATTGTTACGTGAGTATGTCCCCAAAATTCCTCACTAGTATCTTCATCCTGAAAGGGATCCTTTAATTTAGTTGCCTTTTGAATGAGTGGCCAATTTGCATCTGAGAATATTCTGAAAACTAAGAATTTAAAAACAAAAAATAAAGGAAGGCATACAATTACCTATTCATTTTCATCATGAAAATAAGCCTTTGTCCTCTACTATTAATTATCTTAAATCCGTTACTGATATTATTCTTTCTTCTTTGAGAATATTTTATGAGGCCGAATCTTTCCAAAAATAATTTAAGCGTTGTTAAGTTTATTATATAAGTTGCCAATAAATATATTACAGTGTAGCTTAATACTTCAGATCCTACGGCTTCGGTTATTTTATGGTGATAAAGAGCAACAACTTGAACTAATTGTATAGGACCTTTCTTAGCAGCCCAAAAGATTGTTATCATGCTTGTAAAGTCAAAACCATACCCTATTCTACTCAAAACCGGGGACATTACAAGAAAAGCAATCAATCGAACAACATTTCCAAGTATATAAGCACCCAAAGCTACGATACAATCAAATGGTTTGTAGACATGAAGTATAATAAAGGTTAAGTAGTTCGTAAAAACAATCAAGCATATAATTTGGATTGAATAGTGACAAACGTATATAAAATTCTGCATAGCTAGATCTACTCTAGGAAGAAGTCTTGGCCTTTCTTCTATGAAATAAAATAACATTATAAAAATTGCAATAGTTCCACTGCAATAAAAAATGCTTTCACAAAGAAAAAATACCATGTAACTAGTCGCAACGAGGGATGTTATTGCACAAAATTCATCGTCGTGAACGCGTCGAAACAATAATAAAATGAATAGGGATAAAAAGAAACCGACCAAAACCCCTAAAAGAATGTATCTTGTTAATATACTAAGCGCTTGATACCACCTATCTACTAGACCGGAATACCCCCCAAGACAAACGTTAAAAAACATTATTTGAAAGGCAGTCCCAAAAACTGTTTCTCCATTCATAATAGTTTCAAGATTTTTAATACCATCCAGATCTAAACCATCAGGAACATCATTTGGAAGTAATAAAATTCCTAAAACCACCACGTTCCAAAGCGTTATATCATGCGCTGTTAAAACCACAATTAAAACTCCGAATGTAAAAAGATACAAAATTGCTCCAAATGAAGAGATGAATAAAATTTGCGAAAGAGATTTTGTGAAGAGGTATGTATCGATATTGTAGACCAATCGTATTATCACAATTGGAACGAAAAGGACCAAAACATTATTTGGTTCCAAAAAAAATCTAAGCATTTGATTGAAGACCTCTACGTGGTATCCCAAAATTCCAATTAGGCACCCAAAGACCATTGCCGTTATTTCTGAAGGTATTTTTATTATGGTTAACATTGCGGAAAATATCATACCCACAAAAATTGGCAGTAAAAACATTGAATAATGCATATTTTCTTCTTGACCATAATATAAACTTTTAGTCTGATTCATTGTCACAAGGACTATTTACTTCCTGGACACTTTGACGTATGTAAAGTTTTAGATCAATTAGGCATTGTTTTTTAGAATCACTAGATATATAGTATAGTATTTGATATGAAATATTATTTTGTTAATATCCTAGTCACTAGATTCTATTCTCTGTAATTAAATTTTGTGCAATGAATTATGGATTTTCATGTCATTTTCGCTTATATTCACATGGCTGTCTACTTAAATATAGTATTCTTTCAGAGTCATTTCCGCTTCCGCTTTTTCAGTACCAGGTCGTGATTCAGTTTGATTAAAATGCAAGAGCTTCGTTCATTATTTAAAGCTTTTTGTTCCGTATAACCCAGTAGTGATGTTTTACCCGACTTGTACCTTGTATTTATATTTGGATTAGCTGTAAAACTTTTTAACAGCTCTATAATTTTTCTAATAATGATTTTTCTAACGCAAATCATAGAGTAACCATTGAAACAGTATTTTGTGTTTTTGTAGATCTACACTTCTTCTTCTCTTGCCCTACACCCATGCCCGTTAGCGAATTATTAGATAATCTTTATCGTTTTGTTTCTTGCTGCTTGACATAGCTCTCCAAAGTTTTTATTTTTGGTCTAATTCTTTATGTTCCTGAGCTATGATAGCTGTTTACGTCCGAAGCCTCTTCTTTCGATTTTTTGGTCCTTTTCGTGTGTGGCCCGGGTGGACGATCTTGTGCTGCTTTACGGTGCCTTATATGTCCACTCCTGCCCTGCTTAGCATCTCTTTGTAGCTGATGTGGTCAACCCATGAGGTTCGAAGCATTCCTTTCAGTGTCCATATTTCTAACTCCTCGATCTTATTGATGCATGCTGCATTTGCCATCGAGGTTTCGGCTCCATACAGTAGAACTGGCCAAACGTAGCATTTGACCATTCTGTGATCAATTTCTAGGTTAATGTTCTTATCGCATAGATGGGGCCGTAATTTGTTGAACGCTTGTCTGGCTTATTTAACTCTACTCTTGATCTCTTGTGGAAGGTCTCATCTGTCGTTTACTAGTGTGCCTAAGTATTTCGTGCTCGCAGTTCTTTCAATCGTTTCCCACTCTACCGCAATGGACACTTCTGCCTGGTTATTACAATTTATAACCATGAATTTTGTTTTGGTTTTGTACATTTTTAGTCCAGCTTCCATTCCTTTTCTGTTTATGTTGCTCATTAGTAGCTGTAGGTCTTGTTGGTTGCTTGCTATGATTACTGTGTCGTAATTGTGGTTCCGCTTACGTTTATACCAATTTCCAGAACATCGAAGATTTCTGAGAATATTAGTTCGACGTAGAGATTAAATAGCATCGGTGACATTACGCATCCTTGGCGTACTTATCTTTTTTTCTCGATTTCTTCTGTCGTTGTTTGGCCGATTGTTGCCAGCACAGGTTTTGAATTATTCTTACATCTTTGTCATCTATCCTGGAACTTGATAGGTATTCGATGAGACGTATGCGATTGATACTGTCAAACACCTTCTCGTAATCAATAGAACACAGGAAGATGTCCTTCCTATGGTCGTAGCAGTTTTTTGTACTAATGTGTTTAGGCAGGATGTTGCTTCCCACGTACTGGTGCCGCTCTTGAATCCACTTCTTCTTTAACGGCTATGCATTGCTTAACCATTTCGGTTACAAAAGCTTTACAATAGTTTTCTGGACCTTATAATATCACTTTTCTTTTGATTCATAATGTAGAGAATCTTTTCGTAATCGTTCTTCATCCATTACCGAGAAATATTTCATTCCTTTCCTGTGTTGTTTGTATTATTAAGGAAATAACATTTTAGAGGTGTAAATATTATCCATAATTTTCGAGTAGCTATGTCATTTTTTTTTTTGATAACGTGAGGCAAGTAAAACCCAATTTTTTTGGGAATCTATAGTATTCCCAAAAATATGTGTACCCAATGGGTATTTTATGTTAATTTTCCTTATTATGTCTACAGCGACATAGTGTACAAAAGATATGAAAGCACTCAAGAAAATATTGTAAAGCGCCTTCACTTGTGAACTATTGTGACTAACAAATTAAAAATATCATGAAAATATGCACTGACGGATAAAAAAAATATTTTTTAGCATAAGATAGGAATTTGCCAGGATATCATTGTTTTAGTTAAGCGGAATGTTTTTATTTTTGTTGAGGGTAAAGGATATTTGGGTTGATTTTGTTCTATTTACCTTTATGCGCCATTTTTTAGTAAAATTTTTATGATATTTATGTATTGATGAAAGAGGTAAGAGGCTAGATGGGCACTGTACCGATTGGTTTTCCATAAAGTTCTTCATACCTCGGTTTTTGTAATAATTTTTGTTTGTTTGTTTCATAGCCCCACCATTTTCTTCTTTGCCCCATTTTGCAAGTTTTCTTTTGCGATTATGACTAACCTGATGTTTTTTACCTGCGAATATGTT
>JARJDX010071488.1:0-10325 GCA_030264735.1 Gymnusa sp. GC000175 | reverse complement strand
CTTCGAAATCAACTTTTTCTGAATGAGGGAGGTCGAAAACGGATATTTCCGCAAAAATCTCGATTTTGAAAATTGTCGCGATTACTAAACTTTAATTTACTTTGTAAATGAAAGTAAAAGTAATAAACAAAATTTGAACCACTTCTCAAAAAGATTCGCCATACCTGATGTAGAGCATGTCAAGAAGAATACGAGACGCATATCATTTGCTATATCTCCGCTCCAATTGCTTAACGGAGAGTTTATGATAAGAGACCCATACGTTTAAAGGGCATAGTAGGACCAAGGTGCTGGGTCCAGAAGGTTACATTAACTTTAAAAATCCAAATCTGATTTACATCATGTTTACTTTTTACTAGTATGTTTTAAATTTTCTTTGAAAAATTTAAAAAATATATTAAAATTTTGCATGGAACTCTTCTTCATCTTCTGTGGAGAATTATGTAGAAATGTTTAGGGATACGAAACATGGTCTAGTCCACCCTAAACATAAGAGATCTAGAGAGTTTTTAAAAAGGCGAATCACATCAAGAGGTGTTTAGCTATTATATGCGTATCTTGTTCACTTCTTATTCTTATAATATATACGCATAGTAACCATAATCTTAACTTTTTAAGAATTAACCACAAACAAACAATTATTAGATAACTAAACTGCTAATGTTTAAAATAAAGAAAATATCCAGCCTCGGAAAATCGGTTGCCCTTTATCTGGGGCACCACGTTGGGCGCCACTTGAAGGGAAATTGATTGTTCGTAGTTTAAAAATTTGTATCCAGCCCAGAAAAATTAAACACCGTGGAATTTAGTTGTAGTTTTTATTTATCAGAAATCGTTTTATTAGTTTCCTTAGTGTGTTCGTATTATAGTAGTAGATTGGTATGTGATACTACATTGAAAAATAATAAAACATTTTACAAATCAAATCATACAAGCGTTATAATTATTAAAAATCTGAATGCGGGCAATTATTTGAATAAAATAAAATCAAACCAACCTAAATTGAGAAAAAGCAGCCACGCTTTTAAGCAAAACTCTGCGTTAGAAGTACATGTGACCAAAAGCCCCAACGCCACCCATGTATAAGTAACTGGCGTCGGTAAAACGCTTACTGTGATTTCAAGAACGTTTATAAATTTGATAAAAAATTGTAATTTGTTTGAGATAAGTCATGAACAAGAATTTGGCTTATATAGGGTTACTAATAATAAACTTATCTTTTAAAATTTCCACAATAATTTATTTATTGAATTTATTTGAGTGCACTATTGCTTATAAGAACTAGACATATTAAACTTAACAAGATAATTACTAAATTAAATTAATTTCATATTTTTTAAATGTGACGTTTATTTATTTGAGATGAAATAATTGTCCTTCTTTTAATTGCCGAAGTTTATTTTTAGTTACAATTATAATTTTGAATGTATATTATATCATTATTTCGGAGAGAGAATAAAAAGAATGAAAGTAGCACAGGTTTTTTGCACTTTCCTTTAGTAATGAGCCCTCATTAATGTAAAGCTTATTTTTTCCTTTAAACCATTTAAAGGGAAAATTTCACTTGTTCTGGCGCACGGTTCTATCTACCCAAATAAGAATTCTGCTTAATTATTAATAAGGAAAAAATCAAATGTCGAGTTTATTTTGGCCACTTCGAAAGCTGAAGGATGCTGCGTAAAATTTCACGTACGAATGAGTTTAATTTAAAATTAATTAAAAGAAACAAAGTATAAAAGCGTCAAAATAATAACATAAAAAATTTTTATAAGGCATCCAATAAAAAATGGAACATAAAAAGATTTTTTCGTACCGAAAATATTTTTTTAAACATTCACTTATACCTTGGTATTTTAATTAATTTCCTAAGGTTTCAAATAACAGCAGCAGTATAAAAAAAGAAGTTCATAAATTTTAGAAATTCTGCTCTGCTACATTCATATTTGATTAGGTCATAGACTTTATGTCCTAAGCAAATTTGAATTTCTTTAGATAATCTATGCCTATGGCCTTGACTTGATTGCCGTCCTAATTTCTTGTTTAGCGTCTTCTAAATATAGTAATAATAGTAAGATCATAAAATAGAAAATCGCTTACTTTCATTTAATGCTTCAAGTTAAATAAAAAATGTTTCTTTTTTTTGTTACATGAAAAAATCGTTTTGCCCATTCTACTAATTTGCATTTTAAGAGTCACTTCAGCAAACCGCATGATTTGCTTGAAAAAATTGTTCCCTCTGGGGGATGCTCGCATTAATACACTTCACAAAAAGGGTTCTTCAAAATAGAATGGGGATTATTGGGGATTAAAGGAGGGAATAAGACCCGCATCACAGGCTGAAACAGATTTTGGTCCATTTTCATTTAGCCAAATATTTACATAATAAAATTAGGCAATAAAAACTAACTTTTTCCATTACTACCGCACAAACAACGTATAAAATAAAACAAAAATAATTTTTTTTGTGATCTATATTGTTATGTATACAAGTAATTTAATATTTTTTTACCTGGAATTATCGAATAACCCTGTGTGAAGCAGGGACGTATAAAATATGTTACAAAATAAATATTGGTACGGAACACTAGTAGTGGAAATGTGTAAAATTGTTCTGGGTATTGAAAAGTCTCTAGTGAGTTAGAAACTCATATTTATATATTTTGGAGTCTCTGCAAAAATATCCTTATTTGAAGCAAAGAGGGAAATTGAAAATATAAACAATAATTTAATATAATTCTAAAAGATAACTTCATTAATTTAAGGATTATTTTTACAATAATTAAAAAAAAGGTCCAGTAAACTGTATTTTAATCGTACTTACAACAATAAATAAGGTATATTTATTTTGCTTTAAAATGCCTGAGTTGGGTTTGTTTATTTTAAATTATTTCTATTTGTAGTGTCGTTTTAGTACCTCTAGTATCCAGCTTATATTTCCAGCTTAAGGTAAACCCATTTGGTTTATTTTATTTTTTTATGAAAATTCTTGTTATTTTATGTTTACTCAAGAGACAAAAAAGTTTGATTCAGTAAATGTATATGTGTTTTAGTGAGAAAAAAATAAAAAAGGAACCCCAACACATTATTGTGATATCATGGTTTCATAAACCATACAGGTTAGTTGTGCATAAAGGTATTAAAATAGTTATGAGTACATCGAGGTAGAAAGTAATGTGATTTTAACGAGAATGTGTATTAAACATTTTATTTTAATTTTATTACATATTTTTAGATATAATGTAGATGACTAAAACAAGTCCTTAAGAAACAATTAGAAGATTATAAAACTGCCAAACTGCGGCTTGCGAGCCTAAACAAAAGACACGCCAAGTGACAAACAAAAGACAAATACATCAGCACATAATTATTACCACCCTTCCCTAAAAAATTAATTGTGGCACTTGAATATTTCTGGATATAAACAAGTGGCCCCCACTGACATAAAGTTGGCCACATGAGTCAAGTGGTACCACATTTGAAAGATATTTTCATTCTTCATACACCTTAAATTTCAATAAAGTTTAATTTTCCTGTTGAAGGATGAAAACACTTTGATTGTTGGTTAGATTATTCGTATTTTCTTGTATTTCAAAAACTATCAAATTATGAAAAAAAAGGTATGATAACACAAAAGTGTTTAGTTAAATTTGCCCAAAAAAGAAACAAAAAATGTGGTGCTTCAAAAATTGTGTTGGGTGTGTGCAGGAACAATAGGTTAATTATAATGTTTTAAACCATATCAAGGAGCCTCTGGTAGCCGAGAAGATAAATGAGTTCAGGTAGGAAGTAGCAATGCGATTGTGTCATAATATAAAATTAGTTCTTGCTCCCAAAGAAAGAAATATGTGCTACCTTAAGACTATCGGAGCTTAAATACTTCAATGAGCTAATATTTTCCTAAATTGTGATAAGCAATTGAAAATTGAAGGTCGTGTTGTCTGGTTCACTTCAACAACTAACCAAAGTTAGTCGGTTAGAAATTTTTTTAGTGCATACATATCTAACTAAGTGGGGCTTAAAATATTTGAAGAAGCCACTCGATTATATAAACAACAGAAGCAACATAAACAACTAAAAAGGTCGCCTACAATATCAACATACATCAGGCATGGATCTTATCTTTAACCAAAAACCGTGAATGGTATATGATTGCTGCCAAAGAAGTAAATATTTGCTATCTTTTCACTATCAGAGCTTAAAGATTTCAATGAGCTTATGTGCTCCTAAATTGTGATAAGCAATTGAAATTTGAGAGTCGTGGTGGCTCGTTTATTATAACAACTAACTATAGTAAGTTGGTTAAAACAATTTTTAGTACATAGCTTATGTAAGTCTTAAACTATTTAAAGAAGTATCTCGATTTTATTGGCAACCGAAGCAACAAATATAACTAACAAGGCCACCTGCAATATCAACATACATCATCGTATGTATCTTCAACAAAAAACCGTGGATGGTATGTGCTATGAGAATTTTGATAACGTTGCAATAGTAAACGCATGGCTGTCAAAAGAAAAGAGTAGACAACTACAATTATTCACAGCGCTGTGTACCCCATGTGAGTGACATCATATTATTGATGTACAGCACCTGACTCCGGGGACGTAAAACAATAATTTGCAACTTGGTTTGAGTAAATTTGACATTTTAACCAAACCACCGGAACACTTTGTCGAAATACTATAATTAATAAATATGCACTGGTCGTCAAAGACATGTACGGCATTAAAGATATTTAGGTAATAATTTTAGTTTATAGATTTTAAAGTCCTCGAGGCTGATAAGTTATTATAGATATATTTAGATATCTAAAATTCCAAGCGTGTTTAAATTCTTACGAGACACAAAAAATACATGGCTCCGGTGATACGTACCTCAGTAAAGGACCCAGTAAATTTTTAGGTCGCATCACCAATGTGCTAAGGAAAACTTTAAGGAATTAGAAATTTTTATGCATTTTTAAAACGCAAATCTTGAACACATCAATGTAAATTTATATTTACAGAAAAGCATTAATTATAAGAAAAGTTTTTAAATCAACATTTTAATCACTAAATTTTCTTACTATCCCTGTCGCCGTTTTTTTAGGAAGGATTTTGCGCTTGGCGCTTAAGTGCTTTTTATACCTAATTTTTACATCATTTATTTGAGGTATTAGGTCATAGGTGGGACTACCGGCTTTTAATATTTTGAAGCGACCAGAAGCAAATTATTAAAGTATATAATTAGGAAATGAAAGCACTAACTTATTTTAAACCTGATAATAATTTTTTATATATTTTTAAGATACTTTCAACTCGAAATATTTTTACCCAATAAAAAAATGTCTGAAATGCATAAAATTTATTTATTCCCTAGGAAAAAATAAAAAATGATATGAGCCTTCTATTTTCGCTATACTTCAAAAACTAAACAGTTTCAGATACTATAAAAAGAATCCTAAATATTAATTTTCATTTCGTTTAAAATATTCGTTTTAGACTTAAGACACATACCTTACCTAGGGACATGGATTATAGACACAAACAAAATATTTAAGCACAAAAAAGTAATGTCTGTTTTTTTAATATATTGATTAATTAAGTAAAAAATCTAATACGTGAAATAATTTTTTTTTAAAGATTTAGTATAATACACAAGAAGTTTAATAAACGCCACTTTAGTCACGAGCGACTCACAGCGGAGCGGGTGTTTAATAAACGAGTGTCTAGAGAAGCGTAAAACACGCGTTACATATTATACTTTTTTACGACGTAATAACCAAATAACAGAAGCAACTTCTTTATTTAACGTCAATTTCAACATAACATACAAATTTAATGCGAAACTGACAAACGTCAAACCACCAACTTGATTTAAGGCTAGATATGTCAAAAAAGTTTTTCAAGGCGGGTTTAATGAACCTTCAACCTTTTTTAAAAGACTCGAATCGGCACCAAGTCGTATCTAATGAGTAATCGTATTTAAAATGACTCTTAGCATACCATAGCACAGTGCAAAATATAACATTTTAAAGAGGGAAATAGAAAAAATACATTTAAATCTCCACCATATTATTAATATAATAATAAAGAACAAGAAAGCTTTCATTGAAAATTTAGGCACTTCTGAAAGATATAAACTTTTTTTACCAAAGCAATAAAAAAACAAGTAAATCATAAGAGTCTTTAGAAAATATCTTGCAAAGTATTAAAGGCATTAGCAATCAATTTTTTTATTTAACGCGTAATTTAACTTAGGAAGCCGCCCTATATTTTAAAAAATCAAATTTAAATAAGGAATATTTAGGTCGTATCTTTTTTTAATAAATTTATTATCTAATTTTAATAAAAATTATAAAATTGCACTAAAATATATATCTAAATATTTATATTATAAGTTTTCACAACATTAATAATTTTAATGAATGAGGTAAGTAAGATTTATGAAAATTGCAGGAAGAAAATAATTTCAAAGGTACTTTATAATTGATTTTCTACTTAAAGTAAATTAATTAACAACAAACTTTTGGCATATTCATAACTTTAATAATTTTGAAATCACTTAATTAGAGATTCATATAGCTATAAATAAAGTCAAGTTTTTAAATATACGCAAAGATGCATTAAAATACTTTTATTATTAAAATAATATTAGGAATTCCAACTTTAGACAAACAAACATAATTTATCCAACATTTAAAATTATTATTCCGCTCGTTTAAATTAAAAAAAAAACAAAATGGAGTGCATACTTGAATGCACTTGCGAAAAGTTTTAGTGAGTGGAAGGAAATTAAAACTTAAATCTACAACAAAAAGAGCTCCTCCGGATTGCTCGTGATTTCAAACATCAAGTTTTGCTAGTTCTAACATTTTCCAAGGATTGAAAATTGAGTGGATTCCGATTGAATCCTTTTGGTTCGGACATAAATTGCAGCAAGAATTTCTTATCTTTTACTAAGAAAATTAATTTATATATTGGAATTGAAAATTGATTAAAATTTAATTTTAAGATTAAATTTGTAATGGGTTAGAGGTGAGATATTACTAACTGCGTGTATGGTTTAAACTAACTAACATGAAATCTCGGGAAAATAGATCATAGGTCATAATTTCCATTTTCAATTAGTGTCAAGTCGGTGTCAGAATTGTTTATGTTCAAATTATGCCACGTCAATAAATAATTAATTTAATACCAGATGCGGAATAGGGCATAATTTTTTAATATTATTTTAAAACAAACTTCATTTAAAAAAAATTGGCTTTCCTGAAAGTGTTAAAATATTTATTACAAATATCATTTTCAGATAACGCGCTAAAACGAGTTAACTATGCGCCAACATATGTCTTCATGTCACACGTTCTTGTGATTGTGCTGTTTTTAAGTGTTTTCTTGTATTCAAAGTGCACGAAAGGAATATTAATAAAACTAATTGAAAATACAAATTATAAATTATAATATTTGTAAGTTCAAAATACATGTAAAATAAAACATCAAATAAAACTTTACCTAAATTTTTTGTTACACTGTCTATTGGTGCAAAACAATTAAAAAGAAGTAAATTATGATTAAAAGGCTTGAGAAAAAATAAAATTTTTCAACACACAAAAGGATCTATTTGTGAAGATCATTTTAAAGTTAGTTATGTAAGACCATTTTATTTTAATTTTACTTATGTATTCATACTTATTTTTAGTTAAAAGAGGATATGGTTAATTATTTAAAGTGGAAACTGATGGGGTCTTATATTTATGAAAGAAAATGTTGTACCACACATTCTTGAATATCAGAAAGGTAGAGAGTGACCTCCACTTTGACCAACAAGAGAAAGAGCTAAAAAAAGAAGGAAATTTAAAGAAGTTAATCGGAAAATGCTGCGGCGGAGAAGCAAGTAAATAATCTTCTAGAAATAAAAGTTAAAGAGGTTCGAGTAAATCGTAGTAAAGAATTTTAACAAATTCCTTTTTTAAAAATTAAGGATCAAATGAATTTCAATAACTTTCAAATTAAACAAGTTATAATAATTTAAGAGGTGTATAGTGCAAAAGACAAAAAAAAAAAGAAATAAAAGTGTTTAAACAAATTTATCGGATAAAACACCAAATCTTGCCAAAGTAGCAAGCAAGAAAACACTCAAAAACAATACAATCACAAGCCAATTTTTATACGAAAACCAACGATAAAGACCAACATTTATATTAAATATATTAAAAACATCATTCTTAATCGTTAGAAGTTTTAGTGATACCACACAAACGGGTCCGTGTCAAAATACTGACATCAAAATCCCGACAGGTAAATTCCCGACAATCAAAATTTCGAAAAATTAAAATTTTGGACTTCTTTGGACTTCTTGGCACAGACAAATTAGTTGTACTATTATAAAACAGATAAATTTTAAAAACAGCATCGTAATGTTAAAAATATAACTGAGTATCCAAATCGTGTTAAATAAATATACACAAAAAGAAAGTATGTGAGTGATAAAAATCCGTTCTTCGGGGTATCGCGCATAGTCTTTCACTTTCACATTTTTTATTTAAAATGTATTCTTTTATAATTTGTTTGCCAGGTTTTTGACTTGCCGAGATTTAGAAGTAGCGGGAATTTAACCTTACGTGATTTTGATTTTCGGGATATTAACTGACGGGATTTTGAATTTCAGAATTTTGACCATCACCCAGCACAAAGTGCTTTTAAGCTGGGTTTATGCACCGGCAGTTTGCGATTTGCGGAAAGCGATTATTGCAAATTCCTGCGATATTATTACCAGCTAGTTCATGCAGTAGCGATTTCAATTGCAAAATATAGTAACTTTTATAGGGAATTTTGCAGAAGTTGAAAGAACTAGATTCTATTTTTACTCTATTGTTTATTTTGTGAAATCTAAGAAAAGATAATAAGCATAAAGTTTAAAAAAAAAGGTTTTCTATGGATGTAATTTGTTTGAGCTTATCCAGGTACCAGTTATACCTGGAACCTTCGTTGGGTCTTTCAAATTTCCAAGCATTAACAATATCGACAAAGCAGGATGAAGGTTATATTTATAAGGTTATGATAAAAGCAACTAACGTGTTCAACAAGAGAAATAAAAAGAGTGGTTGGCAATGGCTGGTGTTTACAAATATTTACGCATATGCACTACAAGATATGACCGGCGGAATCGCAGAACCTTAAAATCATTTTAAGCTCTGTGATAAATCGCAATATCTTGAAGAAAAAACGCTTTTCGCAAATGGCAAATCGCCGGTGCATGAACCCAGCTTAGGTAGAGAAAATATGTCAAACACAAGTGGTAGTACCGAAAAAAAAGTTGAATTAAATATCTCTATCTAGGTATAGAACATATTAGTTATCGACACAATTTTTTTGTAAAACTACCCGCGGTAAGTGTAAAATATTTTATTTTGCATAGGAAAAGTAAATTTTAACAAATATCATTAGTGACATATCAATAAAAAAATGTAAAAAGTATAATTCATTGATTACAAATCGAAATCGACAAACCCAGTCATCCCGCTCAGCAAGCATGAAATTGTCCGAATAAATAAAAACAAATTCTTTAAAATATTTACCTACAACTCCAGATGCTTTTGTTGATTTAACTTCATTAGATTTTGCTGGCAAAAAAGCAGTAAAAGAAGGCGCTTAAAGTTTAAACCAAAAGTCTTTGAAACCAACGAGAATTTTTCACTGTCTGTCCACATCGGAAAAATAATTAGAAAAATTCTTAAATTTAGAATACTGAAACGACATGCATGAATTATGTGTAACTAATAAACTAATAAAGTACCCACATCATTTTGGTATTGTGGTTTGATTAATTTACAAAGTAATATAATAAATGTTTTGGGATAATTTAAATTGATTTATTTGTGTGATTAGTATATTATTTTATTTTCGCAGGTCAGGTTTACCTAATGTTTTACAAACATCTTCTGAATATTAAAATATTAATTGAAAGCAATATTTAGTGGTAGTATTTTTATTTTAAAAACCATTTTTAATAAATTTCATAAGCATAAATTCATTGGGTAATGGGTAGGTTATGACTTTGTGTCTTGACAAATGCAGTTTCTGCTATTTTATAAATACGAATGTATTTAAAACCGCAAACTGAGAAAACTGACAGACAAAATTTAAAATTTCGTGACGTCATACGCCATTTTCCTTCCTGGTTTAAATTCTTAAACTTTTAATAAATAATTTCTTGTATAATTTCAACACAAAAAATATTAATTGCGATATGAAACAAATAATATTATTGTGCATAAAAAACAAACTTTTAATTAAGTCGCCTATTCACAAAAATATTAATAATAAGGTATTTTTAGAAAATTTATC
>JARJDX010071486.1:0-14011 GCA_030264735.1 Gymnusa sp. GC000175 | reverse complement strand
CTATTCATCATTTAATTGCATATAGCAGTGGTTTTTAACCTGTGGTTCAGACGGTCCGCAAAGCCATCATAAAGGGTCCGTGCTGATCTCTTAGGCCCACATACATAAGTGTTGCTACTAATCGCTAGTAAAATATATTGTTATCGACTTGATTCCATTGTCAAATGTTGAATAAACAAATAGTCTGATGCATGGGTTTTAAAAGATTCTATAAATCTCAATATCAGGTCTGCCGTTGCAAAAAGGATATAAACCGCAGGCATAAAGCATGAACATAACCTTGTGCTAGGTTACCTATTTAGATCCACTTCGAAGTTCTCTGATAGGTTGCAAATCGCTTAGATTTCAATAGCCTATAGTCCTATACAACAGATACAAAAGTATCTCCACAGCATGAAATATAGCTTAAAAAAATTGCACCTTGTCTTGTATAGGGGTCGCTTTATACACCGGTATATATGACAAAAAAATCAAATCATTTACTTACATGATAAAAATTAACTTTGTGCTTCAATTTGATTCGTATAAATAATATTTGGACAGAACATTCCTTTAGGCAGTGTACGTTTTGACACATGACTTCATTTTGGAAAACAACACTTTATCTAATTATAAATATATTATGTACATACAAATTGTAAAAGTTTAATAAATGGGAATTTTTTTAGTGATGGTTTTTCGACACATGTGGCATATTTTTAAAGTGTCTGCACATTTGGAGCAAGTGCCATGACCACATAAAAACACTACATTTCGTTTTCTCTCCATGCATATGCTGCATGCATGGCTTTCTTCAATTTCGGCTATTTTACATTCTAAATACCTAAAATAAATTTATTTCAAATAAAATAACAATTGAACACAAATATTTTAGAAACCTTTCATATCAAAAGTTATGGTATGAGTTCTAACAATGTTTTAGTCATTTGTTTCATTCTTTTATATCCCCTCCTTTTTATGGCATAGTAGGCTAATGGCCGATCTAGCCAGCGGGTGATGTTGCGTTTATCTGTGAAAATAACGGCTCCTTTGTAATTTTTTCAGCTGTGTATCTGCTACTATTATAGGTAAACCCAACGTCTCCCGCCAGCCAGACCGTCTGCATGCCTACTACGCTATAAAAAGAAAAGGGATATGGTAAATTGTAGTTTACTTACCTCATTCTCTCAGCACTGGGTTGTCTACTTTTAGCAGGAATAACTCTTCCATCTTTAGTGATACGTTTCTGTACAAGTATTCCACATTTAAGACACTTTTTCATTCTAGAAGAGCAGTCTTCACATGCAGGTTTATGACTACAAGGTTCTAGTCTTACATTTTCTTCTGATAGCTCGGAACAAACAAGACATTCTACAGGTTTACTAGTAAAAATTTCGTTTTGATAATGATGATTTTTATGATTTGGAGAATTTTCTTGGGACGAATTGCCCATATCGATATTTTTTTCAGTTTTTTGATCACATTTTCGACTTCTACGACCTAAAATTTACCAATAAATTAATTGGATATTTAACAACAGAGCCCATAGAGGCAGTCTTGAAGGCAGCAAGTAGTTCTGCAAGTGAGGAGCTCTTTAACTTCGTTGTGAAGAACAGGAGAGAAAGAAAAACAAAAGCAAATGATAAGAAGGAAACATATCTTCTCCCTCACAAAGTAATGCTTGACGGCGGTCCCGTGTGGTTAGGAATAAGGGGAGAGTCTAAGGGAGGTACTAAAAAATCTCATACCAATATGTATGTAGTGCCTAAGCAAGATTTCCTCCCACCCTCATACACACATCATAATAAAAATGGTCAATTCTTATTCAAGGTATCAATCATATACTTTATGTAACAAAATGATTATTTTATTTTTTACCTTTGCTTTCTTCATTGCGGGCAGGACTATTTCTTGCATTTTCAGTTAGATTGTATCCTTCCAAATTTCTATCACTTAAAGTTAATGAATCAACATCGCCTGTAATGTTTTGAATTTGATTGCTATCTACAATAGGTTTGTAACTTTTGAGGAGTTCTTGAATGCTGCTGTCTTGCAGCAAACTCAAAGCTGGCTGACTTTTGGCGTTTAGTGCATCCATATCTATGCCTTGCTGGATGAGAAAACAAGCGATGGATATGGCCAAGCGTTGATCAGTCACATGTGCAATAGCTGCATAGATATTGTAAATTTCAGGACTATCTTCCTGATTAATTTCCGATGTCAGTTGAGATCTTTTTATGAGTATTATGTGAAGGGCGCTATCACCATCTTCATCTTTGGCATTTATGTTCGCTTTGAGTTTAATTAATAATTCTATTACACTACAGTGACCTGCAAATTGTATATATTTTAATTGTAACGTATAACTATAAGCTGTTATCAGCCGAAAATCGGCGAGTGGTCATGACCAAGAGCTGAAAATCGTATCGCAACAGAATTGATGATTTTGAGAAGAGAATTCAATTATAAAATTTCTAAAGTTGTAGTCTGTTATCTTGCCACAGGCATTATATTTTCACATCACAAACGCGGATTTTCACAGTTATCTGAAGTGTGCGACAACGGCGATGTGACTGTTGTTCTTTAACTGATGCTATAATTATAAATAAATTGTAAAAAAGATCTTCTCCATAAAAATGATTTATATTTCCTGTGCAACCTACGACCTACATGGCTATCGCCGAGCTAGTTACAAGCCACCCCCAACGAGCATAGCAGTGTCTAACACCATGTATGTCACATAATAAATTTACCGGAACTCAGGAGTTTAAAACGAATAAGTGGATATAGGATGAGCTTTATTTATCATTAATAGCGCCTTTAATTAGTTTTTTTAAGTCTTTAATAAAGAACATTTCCGAATGGATAAAAATATGTGATAAAATAAGCATTCTATTACCTTGACTGACTGCAAGTAGCAAAGCAGATTGATTTCTGTTATTCCTGAGGTCAATATCAGCCTGTCCTTGTCTAATTAATATATCAACAACATCCTTATGTCCATTCAATGCAGCTAGATGCAAGGCGGAAAACCCATCATCCTTTTTAACATTAACTAGTTGCCTGGCTTGGGCTAAAAGCTTGCTGGTGGCAAAGCTTTTACCTTTCAAAGCGGCATGATGAAGCACATTGAAACCACGCAAATTTCTCAACGTAAAATCGGTAGCTGGTGCCGTGCACAACAATTCAATCACTTGAAAGCTATCTTTACCAATAGCATCATGTAACGCGGTATCACCATAAATATCTTTACAATTTGGATCGGCCCCTGCCGCCAGCAGAATTTGTACGGATCGCGCCGGTTTTTTATGCGCCGCGATGTGTAAAGCCGTGCAACCTCCTTTATTAGCCGTGTTCAAGTTTGCGCCAGCCTTAATTAAAAGATCCAAAATTTCTGGTTGATTTCCGAACGCAGCGTAATGCAAACAAGTGTCGCCGTCGTTGTCGTGAACATTTACATCTGCGCCTGTTTGAATGAGCACGTTTACAATTGGAGCGTGCCCTTGATGAGAGGCAACTTGGAGACTTGTTTTTCCGCCGCTGCGCATATCCACAGCGTTTCGGGGGATTTTTTCTAGGATACGTTTGAATGTTTCAACTTGTCCTTGGGCTGCAGCTCTAACTAGCTGATCTGCTGTTCCATTCGTTGCATTAGCTGTTGGATTGGTTGGATGCCAAGCCACTGCAATAACAAATGCTGAATTAGCGGTTTTTCGACCGCGAGTCAAAGGAAACGAGAGTCGTTTGAGGCTATGTGTAAAAGTACACTGTACATGTTACTTTTCATCATAAAAAAATTATGGCTTATAGAAGGAGCTTTGCTTAAATCACATGTTGTGTAACGTTGCTAGCTCTTAAACTAATTGTTATTTATGTCAGTGTTTCATTTAAATTGTCTGTCTTGATTTGCTGATAAGTTAAAAAAAATATTTACTTGAAGGTTCCTGTCTTTGATTTTGTGTGGCGTGCATTGTATTCGCTAATTCTGCAGCGCTTCCTGGTACAACCCTCACACATTGCGGATTTAAAGTCCAGGCGTTCCCATCTAACTGCACGCGAAGATCACCATCAGAATACACTTTTAAAACTTTACCAAGTTTACCTAAAGCCTGAAAATTTATTTGATTTTAATTTTTTTTTATAATTTCACTTATTTTTTAACGTTATTACGTTCTTCATAACATCAATCCATTCACCATGACCTTTTTGTAATTCCTTCACTTTATCCACATCATTTATAACACTAACAATGTCACCCACTGCAAAACTATTCACTTTGGAAAGACTGCTAGGGTTGTATGTCCAACGATTGCTACAGCTTTCAAATTGTACTCTTATATCGCCTTTATCTGTTACTCGGTGGACTGTACCAATCTTTCCAATAAACTGTAAATCAGGTTTAAGCAGTTGTGATAAATAACGGGTTTTAATTTATTATTTACTTCACCCATTCTTGGGTTCCATCCTCCATGACCATGTTGTAATGTTTTTAATTGTTCTTCAGTTACTGATACTTGTACCTTATCACCCACACTAAATGGAGGTGGGCCTTGCCTACTTGGACGGGTTACAGTTTGTTCAATGTTATGACCTAGAAATATAAATAGAGTATTGTTGTAATGTGTATGTATATGTCAAAAATGTTTAAAGTTTGCTACAAAAAGATAAAACACCAAATATTCGAATAAAAATGCAAAAATGAGCTAAATTTTTTGAACTATAAATATTATTTTAATTACCTAAAACGGGAAGATGCTCAGGATAATAGTTGCCTCCACTAGCTGCATCAACATATTTAATATCGCAGTTGCCTTTATGTCCTAACCTATAAACATTCGTTGATCCAGAAAACCAAGTAACGTTAGCAACAGATCTACTGCTCTCATTATCCCAGCCTCGAATATCCAAAACTTTACCAATTTTTCCTAAAATATTTTAAAATATATTTCTGTTTCAAGCATTAATGCGTTTTATTTACCTCCTCCTCCATCTTGATCACCCCATTCCCAATTATAACCCCTAACCACTTTGGCTTCAACAAAAATTCCACGCAATTCACATTTTCTAGCATTTTTTCGCAGCGCCAAATCCACTCTATTATAATATGGAAATTAAAATCAAGTTAAAGTATGAGCATTTAATAACGTACCCAACAGCAGTGGCAGAATCAAATCTTTTAAAAGGATGGGACAAATCGTGCTTGTCACCATGGTAACACATATAACACAGGTCATAATCGTAACAAATTGAACATTTATAACGCATTCCTGATATTCCTTGACTATCACATCCATCACAAACTATATTGGGATGCTTAACTCCTAAGATTAGATTTTTTATTAATTAATTTTCATATTAGTTGTCCATAATCTCTATAGAACGCGAGTTTTCTCATATATTATTATAATGAATATAATTCCATAACACTGGTAAATCAATAAATAAATAATTACCAATTTGTGCATTATCTACAGCTCTTAGATCAAATTTTCCTAGGTAACCAACACGATAATTGGTACGGGTTCCATTGTCCCATTGAACAACAACAGTTTTATCTGGAGATCCCATTGTACCAGTTTTACCGATCTCACATACAGTGCCAACATTTCCCTCACCGCCATCTAATAATTAATAAAATGAAAAGAGGTTAGCACCAAAACACAATCTTAAATAAGAAATCTCTGGCTAAAAAGTTAGGGCATACTAACATACTTCTAAATATGGCCCACACCGAGTTTTTGATTGTCAATGTGGCCCTAATCAGAAAAAAGATTTCCCATCCCTGTGCTGTATGGAGACAAAAAAAGTCTTTGCAGGAAGCAATTTTTATTTTTATTGTATATGTTTTGGTAATAAAAATTAAATTTGCAAAAAAAAAAAGAAAACAAAAACAAATGAAGGATGTTATGTCAGTTGCCATGGTAATGTAGAGGAAGTGAAATTCTTCAATAAAAAATGAAAGTTTGGAAACAACTGCAATAACATATGTTAAACAAATGATAATACCTTGATTGGACCAAGACCAATCGGGCCCTCTGACTATCCTGACTCCTGGCGTTAACATTTTCCTTGCCCCTTATCCCATTAATTTAAAAATTTTCTGTTTTGCATTTGCCAAGTGATAAATCGCGTTGTTTCATAACGCACGAAATCGCAACGATTCGGTATAAATTGCAGATTGTTTGGCACTTTGAAGATTACTATGCTATATGGGGAAGATCACAATTTTGAAATTGCGTTTTTCGTTCATTATTGTGCGGATTATGTTCCAATTTGTCACTTGTTTACTGTTTTGACACTTTTAAGACCATTTTGACACAATATGCAATATTACCAACGTTGAAAAAAAATCATTTATTGTTTATAAAACATTAGAAAGAAAAAAAAGGTGATATCTTAATTTAAATAAATAAAGATAAAATGATTATGAATAAACCTCTAAACTAGTTAGCTTAGGACCTAATCGTAAGTGGGAGTTTTATGCAAAAATAACGAGCAATATCTCAAAATTAACATTAAAAGCCTCATTAAAAAACATTATTTATCATACAATTTAAATGAAAATTGTAAAACGCATTTGCAAAATTTAATTGAAGTAATAATAAAATGGTAAAGCGCAAGACTGACATGCTAGAGATCCCGGGTTCAAATCCGGCACAATTTATAACTCTAGATTTAAAATTTCCTTTGGTCTCGGGTGTGTCGAAAGTCACCTTAAAAGCGTTTTTCTTTTAGTTTTACTTTAAAAGGTTATTTACAATTTAATTCCCAATAAATATTTATATACTTGTACAGGGGGCGTAGCTCAGATGGTAGAGCGCTCGCTTAGCATGCGAGAGGTACCGGGATCGATGCCCGGCGCCTCCAATTATTTTTCATTAGAATGATAATTTATTTTAAAATTCGGGTACGCTGTAAAATAGATAATGGTTAATACATTCACACATTTAAAAATAGATATGTAGAAATATGTATTGTAGACATCAAGAATACACACAACCAGTTATAAATATTTTTCCATGCACAAGTAAGTTAAGAAAACTTTATAATTTAAATAGCATATAAAGAATTCTTTTTTAAAAAAACGTCGATTAAGTATTATGTTATTCGTGTAGTTAAAGTGAAGCTGGTTATTTTGCTAATTTTCATTATGAGTCAAGCAATAGTCCCCATGCATAAGTTTTTCTTAGTTTTTCCTGCAACTCTTATGTTATTTGTTTCAGTGACATGTGTAATACGTTGCCATGTTGGGAAGATTATTATTTATAATGTTGTGAAAGGTCTACGAAATTTTTATTTAATATTTTGCATTGAAACTGGTTAGAAAAAAAAATTTCCGTTTTATTGATTTTTTTCTTTGCCCCACCAACCAGTGTGGGAAATTTTTAACTTTTCCAAATAAGAAAATAACTTTTTTCGATAAATGTTGTAAAGTTTCAATACTTTGTAAAATTTCCTTCAATAAGAAGGAAGAGATTTCTTACACATGTCTATTTAAATCAATGCCAACCGGAGGGCGGTTCAATTTGTGCAGACCTATTTGACACCACAACGACTCAAATTTTTTGATGATACCAATTCAAGAAATGTTGTTTTTCAAATTTATTACAATTACCAAAATAATGATTATCTGCATCTCTTCTTTTGTCCAAATTAGGTCTATAACGTATGTTTTCTCTTGCGTGATGCAGCTGTTTCGCCAGCGTTTAGGTTGTCTTCCCCTTGGCCTTGTTGCATTTAATTTTCCATCTCATGCTGCTATTGTTTTACTTTCTTGAGATGTGTTGATTCCATCTTCTTCTTCTTCTTTCACGTCCCCAGCTTACGATGTCCTGGATGTCACATTCTATTCAGATTCCAAAGATTGCTAGACTCACCCTAGTACCCTCCTTCTTTATCCGCGCTTGGGACCGACAACATAACCTCTCAACTAATCAATCCACCTCGAGGTTTAGAATAAGAAGTAATTTCTAATAAATTTTTCCATTTTCTTGCAGAAACATGAGTAAACTAAATTCTACATACTGTGTGAAGAGTAGAATGTCTTTATTACGTGAATCTCTTGCACAAATCGTCGCCGTTTCAATCAAAAATATTCTCCTGCTCAGTTTTGGAATGACATTAGGCTTTCCCACCATCCTTATAGCAGGTCTAAGAAATTTGGATGAAAAACTTCGAATGAGCGAGGAAGAACTGTCATGGATAGGTAAATAAATTTACACCATTACTAATAATTATGAATCGATTAAATTTTATATTTATTAAAATGCTAGCCGACAGCCTAGTGTTTAGTGGTAGGTTGGTGGAGCACAATATCTCGGTTCAAAAGATTTCGGTCTGATCCTCATTTACTGGGTTACCGTTTGTCATTGGGATAAAAATTATTGACTCTCTAGAATGGTGGTTCACTAATTGTTAATCGCGGTAAACCGATCGGCGCGACCCTTTGGGAAGGAAATTCCTAGAATCTGATCTAGGACCTAGATATTTAAAAGAGGGTTAGAAGAAATAGACTTTTTTTTGTAAACAAATATGAATAGTCTTAAATGATCGGTGGTAATCCTAAGTAAATTTTTACTCTCTGAGTTTTAAAACTCTATCCAACGTTACCCATTAGCAATGTTTCCATTTAATACTTGTTGCTTTCGCTTTACTACATTTTCTGCTTGATTCATTACACATGCTTTAGTTGTTAAAAAACCTTTACTGTCTATCCAAGGATCGCAACAAAAATTTTGCCCAAAGTATAGGTCGCGAACGAAAGTGGTTTGCGCACTATCTAGTGTCTACATTTCGTCTTCATTTTTTTATACTTAAGGTGTGACACTAATAATAATTAATGCGAAACACATTAATTAATTAGGGATAAAATAGAAAACACCAACTACTACTACCACTTAATTAATGTTATATTAATGTTTTTTAAAGGATCGATTACATTTTTTATGATTCCCTTCGGTTGCCTCCTGTCAGGACCACTATCTCAGATACTAGGAAGAAAAAAATCGATGCAAATCTCAACAATCCCCTTAATAACCTGCTGGTTAATTTTTAGATTTTCCAACTCTGCTTGGCACATATATTTTAGCTTGAGTCTTGCAGGTTTGGCTTATGGTTTAGTCGAAGCACCGGTATGTCAATTCACGAATATATATTTGCAAAAGATTTGCTACAGTCGTGTTTTTTTTTAAGGTGATCACATACGCAGCGGAAGTAACAACGCCAAATTTGCGTGGAGTTTTATCGTCAATGGGCACCCTATCGTCGATCGCAGGAGTGCTCATTGAGTTCCTTCTAGGGACCTTTTTTCACTGGAGAAACGTGGCTTTATTGAGCGCTGTGGTTCCGATTGTTGCATTTAATTTGCTTATTTTGGTGCCCGAATCTCCGCATTATTTGTTGGCGAAAAAGCGTTTCGACGAGGCGTGGATGAGTTTGGCTTGGTTACGTGGATGGGTAGATCCGTTATACGTTAAAACTGAATGCGAGGAAATGAAAAGATCTTTAAATGCCAGCGTGAAAAGGGGGAGTTTTGGAAGTGGAGTATTTTGGAAACCAATGGTTCTCGTTCTTTTCGTATTTTTTTTGCAACATTTTACAGGAATGACAAACGTGCAAACGTATGCTGTGGAAATATTCATGGCTCTAGATACACCTATTGATAAATATTACGCGACAGTTATTTTGGGATGTTTTCAATTGTTGGGGTGCATGACGTGCGTGCTTTGCGTGCATTTTATGGGAAAACGCGTGTTAATTTTTACTTCCATGCTTCTATGCTGTGCGTGTCTCGTGGGTGTAGCCACATATGCCCATATAAACGACTTAACGCATCTCAAAGTAGGACAAAATTCAAGCAACACTACTACATTGGGTGATTTGAAAAAGGTTAGCTGGGTTCCCACCGCATGCCTCATTGGCTTCGCTTATTTTTCCCATGCCGGTTTAAGAGTGCTTCCATGGGTGCTAACAGGAGAAGTTTATGCTCACGAAATCCGCGCTCTAGCTTCCGGTATTACTGCTGCTTGTGGTTATGTTTTCGGTTTTATTATTAACAAAATCTTCTTTTTAATGGTTGCCGATTTAACTCTTCCGGGTTTGTTCTATTTTTACGCAACTTTGAACGCTGTAGGTGTTGGCGTGCTTTATTTTACGCTTCCAGAGACTGAAGGGAAAAGTTTGGAAGAAATATCAGCGCACTTTACACCCAAACAGACAAATGATTTAAAATGCGGCAGTGAATTGTATGGACTAAATTTAAACGTTGTTAATGCTAAAAATGGTGGAACCACTTATACAAAGTGTAGTAGCATAGATGGTAGTGTGTTGTAATTTGTAACTCTTTTTGTTTATAGTTTATGTAAATATATCTATAGTTTTGCAAAAGGTAAAATTTATTGTAAAAATTTCTGCTACCTTATAAACGCAACTAATGGCAATTGAGAACTAACAAAATCTGATACGCTATCTGGTGGTGAAAACTTAACTGCACGAAAGAGTACTGACACTCACTGGGTTCATTGCAGAATTTGTTGTATTGTGTTTATATTAATAAATAATTAAAAATATAACCAAACAAAAACATGTTTAACACTAAATGGACCTCTAATATTATTATTCTTGAAAGTCTTGGGTAATATCCTATGCTACTTAGTTACTTCATATAGACCAATCATTGTGCTACCAGCTGTAGCAAAGCTATTTAAAAAGCTACTACTGAAGAGGCTAAGACCAATCACCAAATCGGCTTTTGGGAGAAACATTCAACAATCGAATATGTGCACAGGCCAACAGAATAAAAAAGATCTTGGAAGAGAAAAAAGTTTGTTCATTAATATTCCTAGATGGACGAAATCTTAGATTTAAAGATGATTGCAGAATGCAAAAGAGTACAAATTAATGGTTTACCAGTGTTTGTAACACTATATCATTACTTTTGTTTTTTTAATGCAATTATTTATCTAAACAAATATTTGTGTTAAGATAATAAATTTTAAATTTAAATTAAAGAAAACGCGCAATTTTCAGACTTTAAAACGTCTTAATCCCAAAAAAACCTTGAAATTTTCTTAAACATTTTTTTGAGTCCCCACCAACATATACATTCTCTCTCCCAAACGTTAACTTGAGTTCCAACATTATATTATATGAATAAAATACTTTACCACAAGCAAGTAGTAGAATTAAAATATTAGATTGAGCAACACATCATGTTAAGATTCGTGCTGTTGATTGCGTTTCTTGAACTCGCGCTCGGTAGCGTGGACGAAGATTTGTACGTCCAGGTAAAAAATGGTGTGCTGAGAGGAACTCGGATGGCAACTAGGAATGGGAGGGAAATCCATGGATTTGTTGGAATTCCCTTTGCTAAACCACCTTTGGGCGAATTGAGGTTTAAGGTATATTTATTATACACTCATCGGTACATATGTTGCTCTTCTATGCGTGAATATATCTTTAAAGTTACGTAATTAATGAAAACACAAATTTATGTAAAGAAAATAAAATTATTTTAATTGTATTATTTACATTACGTTAATTATAATTCTATTTATTATTAGGAGCACTTTAATAAGGTGATTTAGAACTTATTATATATAATGGGCCTCTTTTAAACCTGTTTTGAAACAAATTTCTTGTCAGATTTGATTGAAGATTTCTAAAATTTAAAATTCGATTGTACAAACTAAAATATTTAGATGCAATAAATTGGTGGAAAGAGAAAACAATGTTTGTCAAGTGATGTGTGCAACGTGTTGAAAAATGGTGGGAATTTAAAGACGTATCAGTCTAAATCAGCGGTTCCCAACCTTTTTAGGTGGCGACCCAAAGTGTTTCTATCGCTACACAATGTAATGAAAAGATAAATAACACATACAGAGATATGTGGTGGGAAATGGCAATAATATTTTTTCAGGATCTTTACTCAATATTAGCTTTTTTCGATTTTCTAAACTCCAAGTCATAATGCCGATGTCGTCCCCATATGCAATAATCTATTATGGTTATTGGTTCTTCTTAGGATTATCTGATAATTTGTTCCAGGGCTATGTTAAGTCGCCCTGTTGCAGCCCATTCCGTACTCAAAAGATGTGGAGACGTCATTCTGAGTTTTACACCTGATTTTGTGTGTGTTTGAATGTCATTTTGGTGGTCTTAATTTTTTTTTTGGGATCTCAAAATCATCCATTGCTTTAAACAGTTTCCTTCTGTTGATACAGTCATGGGCCGCTGTAAAATCTATGAATAGCTATGTATTGGTATGTTGTACATGTACATGATTTGCCTTTACAGAAAGCGCCATGGTATTCCCCAATTATTGTCTGTGTATGTTGTGCTAGTCTCTGGTGTAGGATATTTCCCATTACGGGGTAGTCCCTATTTCTGCATTTCTTCTCTTTCACTTATCAGGCACATTGTTTGATGTGGTGCTTCTCCAACATACTTGAATAGTTCACTCCTGGTGCTTTGCTATTCTTGAGTTTCTGTATGGCCGCTATTACCTCTTGTATTGTTGGGGGTTCTTCATCATTAATCTGGTACCTTTATTGAGGAGTTGGCTGAAACGTTCTTTCCATCTGTCTAGAATTAATTTCTTTTCGTATATTATTGTTGTTCCTTCTAACCTTCATCTTCTGGAAAATATTTATGTTATGAGTCACTAATCTTAAAATATTCCTAAAATATTGATTCCTGAATAACAAGAATAAATAAATAATTTTCTTCTTTTGCCATATTTTCTTTTCACATTTATTTTTTTAATGAATGCAGAAATGTACCTATCCAAAATTACTCTCGCATACGACCCACCAAAAACTACTCGCAACCGTAAGTTGGGTCGCGACGCAGAGGTTGCGAACCACTAGTCTAAATTAATTTTATTATCTACGCAAAATATTGAACTATTTAATGTAGCTAAAAATTTCATAAATTTAAAAACCATCCAAGGATACATATAAATATTGCAAAAATTTGCATTAAAATTGAGGTCAACAAGTTTCCAACGCAGTAATTTTTTAATAGAAAAATTGAATAACATGACAATTAGATTAAAAACCAATAAAGCATGAATGAATTAATTTCATAATAATTAATTGCAAAATAACCTATTAACATCTATTAATTTTATTAGAAAATCATTACCTTGATTATGTATTATTAAACAGAGTTGTCCGGTAGCATTGTGGTTGGAAAATAAAATTTCTAAGTTTTATTTAGAGATGCCAGTTCTATTTTCCAAAGGATATAAATGTATAATTTTTGATATACATAGCCCAGTCAATTTATACACATACCCATGCCAATAATAAGAAACCAAGTTTGCACTTCGAAAAACCTGTACGAGCTACGCAATACCCAAAAAACAGCAACATTTTTGCACTTGTTTCGGTGTTTGCTCTATGCATCCCAAAGAAAAAGTTTTATCCCTTTTTAAAGGTAAATTAAATTTGTTACAATTTAAGCCAAGCTCCGTATGTCAAGAACTTTCCGAGATACAATGGTTCTTTACTTTGTTAATTTACTTCACTAGTAAAATTGTAGGAAGTTAAGACATCTATTGCTGCAAAGCTTAAGAATCGCGAAACAAAGAAGTGCTGAAAATCATTGATAACACATTTGGGAAAATATTAAAAACAAGTATCAAGCATAAGGACAAACTATTCACATTGGCACTTATTAACAACAAGTTCTGGACGTACGAATTTTAATTTGAGCTTAAATTTCAAAAATGTCGGATGTATAAACTTACTGGACTATTAATTATTAAAAAAATAAATATAATTAACTAATTTTGGACTTGTGGACCATGTGTTTGTTTAAAAACAGTTTATATTCTAGCCTCCAGTACCCATGAATAACTGGAATGGTGTCAGAGATGCCACAAAAGTCCACGCCATGTGTCCTCAGAGAAACATCTATATCAGAAGCAATGAAATTTGGGGAGAAGAAGATTGCCTGTACTTAAACGTCTACAAACCTAGCGTGAGCAAATAAACAATTTAAAATATTATATTGTGTAAGAGATATTTTT
>JARJDX010071477.1:0-13641 GCA_030264735.1 Gymnusa sp. GC000175 | reverse complement strand
TGGTAGTAATGTATCGACTTTTGGTCGAGTCCTCTCACCTTTTTAGAGGCTAACGATAATTTCGGCGATTATGGGTAGTGGATTTAATTTCACGGGGATAATTGAGTCGATGATTATTGTTTGGATCGTTAACCTTCAAAAAGAGTAGTTCAAAAGATCTTCGGCGTTATCATTAGGAAAAAATACTCTGGAGAGTCACTCTTAATTAAGACAGTAGAAAAACCTCGCTATGACGATAGTCGGTTAGGGATAAAATCTCAAAAAAATTCAATAACCAAACACCAATTAGTTTATTAGCTGAGGTCCACTAACTGTCACCTCTAATTGGAACAGTTTCATTGGAACAGTTCCATTGAAATAGTTCCATTTTAGTTCTCGGCGGTAGTTTGTCAACCGAGACTTAACTACATATTATTATTAACCAATAAGAGAATAAAACAATTAAAAAAGTTCCCAATAATAATTATATTTAATATTTTTTTTAGTGATACAAAAATTCGAATACTCAAAGCTGAAAAAGTATCATTTGTACGACAGCATGAAAGAGGATTGGTGTCCAAAGAAGGTCTAAGAACTCTTATACACGCAGTCGAAGCGGGTTTGGATTCTCCAGATTTAAAAATCAAACTTGACGATATACTTTTCATATTCAAACAAAGAGTACGTTTTGTTATTGTATATGAATATCTCATTCGTTATTTATCAGTGGAAATGGTGCATCAATAAGGTTACGTGAAAGCGAAAGAAAGATCGCGCTCTAAAAAATCGACAGACAACAAATTCGGCGCGCATGGAAGCACATTAAGGGTGACTTTTTGTAACAAGGTACAGCGACAGGAGGAGGACTCAAGCGAGAAAAACCGTTCGAGGTTCAATGGAATAGTCTCAGTAGTCGCTTCTAATTCCGGAGCAGCGCTTAGATGGAAATGAAGGAAATGGATGGTGCATGTTTAAATTTTAAAAATCTAAGGATTTTTAATGCAAATCCAAAATATTTCGATAAAAATTTAAAAAGCTGTGAAGCAAACCAAAAAGTTGTGCTACAAACCAAAAATTTTTGATGCAAATTTAAAAAGTTATGGCCCCGAAAATTTTCGAAACAAATCTAAAAAGTTATGGTGCAAAGCCGAAAATTTTTGAAACAAATCTAGAACGTTGTGGTGCAAACCAAAAAATTTTTGATACAAATCTAAAAAGTTGTGATACAACTCTCGCTAATGTCTCTGTCGGTGTCGCTTGTTACGAAAGTCTACGTAATTATCTTTAATATCGCCAGTTTTTTTTATCATCAACCAGTACACAGTGATAGGGGTGGGTGGGGGGTCTATACAACTGTACATACATCAATTATTCTTTTTTTTTTTTTAATATCAACTAGTACACAATAATAGGGATGGGTGGGGGGTTCTATACAACAGTACATACATCAATTATTACTTTTTTTAAACATCAACTAGTACACAGTGATAGGGGTGGGCGGAGGGTCTATACAACAGTACATACTTCAATAATTACTTCTTTTAACATTAACTAGTACACAGTGATAGGGGTGGGTGCGCGATCATTTTAAGCGCAATCTTTTCCGCACGACTTTTCGAAGCGCGATCTTTTCTGCACGATCTTATTGGCGTAAACCCATGATGGGTAAATATATTTTAACATCCCACTTTAATCAGCGTCCTTTTTAGACGTCCATAGATGGATTAAAAGATTTTTTGATCGCTCTTAATCGAGAAGAAATAGTAATTAAACCCCCACGTAAAGAAATACGCAGAGTTTGTTACAAAATCGTCAACAGCAAAGCGTACGACATTTGCATTTACATAATTATTGTCCTGAGTGTTATCGCATTTTACATCAATTTCTTCGCCAAGTATCACGACGGGCCTCTCATATTGGTTTCAATAATGTTTTTCATATTTCTCATGGATTTCCATATGAAAGTGGTCGCGTTTGCTCACATCTACGTCAGAGAAGGTTTCATCAATTATTTTAGGTAACATATCGTTATATAACTAGCTGTTTTACAAGTATCTAAAATCCTAACCTAACTCCGTTGTTGCATCGACGCTCAACAGATGGCGTCACCTTGCACGGACATCTGCAACCAAGTCATTACTTAATTACTAATTTTAGAAGCATGACGTTATGTTTAACATTAGAATAATTGAATGTGCACATTAAAAAAAATTTCCTCAATAGGTAGTTTTGCAATTTTTTAACATGTTGTTTACCAAAATATCAGTACTTAACATATTGCGCGAGGAATATGAGGAACTTACATTTTGGTAAACAACATTTTAAAAAAGTAGTTAAGAAAGGTTAGGTTTGGTTAGGTTAGGTCCGGAGATTTCCTAAAACACCTAATCTAACCTAACATATTTTCTGACAAAGAGAGAAAGTCTGGTGTATGTTATAAAACTAACGAAAATCAACTGTTTAATTTTCTATTTTCAGAAATTATTGGAACAGGTTTGATTTCTTCCTCCTATGCGTAAACGCAGTTGAATTAGTTTTTATACTATATCAAAATCTAATCTACAAGGAAACAAACATTTTGTTCGAAATTGCCATCTTAACATTAGTGCAGATAAGAAATTTGCGACTGCTGAAGCTCATCCTGATCCTGCACAAGTTTCGTTTTAGAATGTTATCGTTTTGCGATAAAAGAATAGGCAAGCGGCTTACTTTCGGTTACGATATTGCACAAGTGAAGCAGTTATTTACACATCGACTTAATTCCTAAAATGTTAACATTTTAGTGCTTGATAATGTCGTACAACGAGGTGCTGCATATGTTGCCGCAAGTCATCGAATACGCCGCCATTCGTATGGAACTAGAAAAAGCCATTTTGTTTGAAAAAACCATCATTTTGAGGGAGCTCTGTTCCGTGCAAAAGAACATGCCCTGGGTGGCGGTGATAGCTAAAAGCGACAGGGTGGTACGCGCCACTCTCATTTACATGAAAGAAACCGTAAAAACCCTCAAACTTTCTGGTGTTGTTACATTTCAAAACGTCTTAGTACGCGATGTAATTGATGATTGTAGGTTTCGCCGACGAATACGAGTTCATGAAATTGAACGATTCCATTGAGGTACTAATGAAAACCATTTACGTAAAGAAACTTCGTCCGAGCGCGCCGGAAGCAATCTTTCAGGAGCTACCTTTCTTGGAGAAGTACAAGGACATAGATATTCTTTTCAAAAATTCCATTTTGGTTTCTTGGAATGCGGGCGAAATTGTGGTTTCCGAAGGGGAAATGCTAAACGGGATTTTTGTCATAGTTGAAGGTAAATGTGGAAATATATTTATTTACCGTATATATTGGCGTATAAAATGACCTGCGCATAGAACGAGGTGCAATTTTTAAAATACATTTTATGTGTGGCGCTAAAGACAACCATTCACGGTCCTGCGAGTACTCCTACAAACGCTGGTTGGCATATAGACAGCCATTTGTGTGCTACTTATAGGCCCACACTCGCTTGATCGGCCGGCCATTAGCGCCTACACGCTTCCATACGAGACAAGCAATATAATGAGGAGTTAGTTAAAACAGCTAATAGGTTCCTCTTGTACAGCTTGCCAAAATCACCATGGCAGGTGAAATGCACAGCAGACTGACTAGGATAGAAGAGAAAAGGAGAGTCTGTGCGACGCTGCTTATTATGTGGAAAAAACTTGTGGGCATCCATAAGCCACGGTGAACTTGGCTAGCTGTAGCTTTACTCCAAGAGCGTAGGCCGATAGGTAAGACTATAAATGACTGGCTTAAAGCGAACCCTCGAAATTTAGGTATATTTTGTGGTTGTTCATGGATGCCTTAACGGTTTACGCCAATATATACTGTATTTAAGAAAATTTTTATCAACGACAGGATTAGTCACTTTACATTACGCCATTGAAGATGAAGCATTGAGCAAATTACTCAACCACGGAGCCATACCCATCAAAGAATATATCGGGGATATATTTTTTCACAAAGTGCAGGTGCAATGTCTCATACCGGGCAATAGCATAGGTGAATTATCATTTTTAACGAAACGTCCGTATTCGTGCACGCTCAAGTGTAAAGTGCCGACGAAAGCATATTTAATTCCCGCAAATATCATGGAACAAGCTTTGCAAAAAAGTAACGACGTAGTTAATGGGTAATTTTTTCTTTACAACAACATCGAACGAATTTTATTTCAAAACATTTTCTAGCCTTTACAGCAAAATGTGGAAACACGTGTCTGTAAACATGGCTTCGAAAATCATGTGGGAAACTTCGGTTTACAAAGCGTTCAACGTTGAAGAACTGTACATTTATATGGAAAAGGCTTTTGTTCCGAATCTTTCAAATAGAAACTACTTTCAAGTCACGGACGAGGTCGAGGATATCGTTCTAATTGAGGGGATTGTTACGGATGTGAATAGTGGTACTAGATACATTGCGCCCTGCTATATACCTAGGTATCATTTTTTTTACATCATTATAAATACTAATAGAGGTCATAAGGAATCTTCATACTTTTCACTTGCTGTTGGGGATGTTACCTAACGTATATCATCGATGGTTTGTTTTGCGTACATTGGCCTAAGATGTAGCCCTTAAGCTGGATTCTACACATTTGAGGCCCGGATGTAGCACGGTTCTATGCATAGCAACTCTTGTAGATGTTGAGTAGGTCCGCATTTTAAAGGCCGTTATCTAAAACCTTCCTTAACGGACATAAGTAGTATATAGCATAGTATATAGCACTAGCAGTATATAAATTATACATGTAATTCAACACTTTAAGGTCTGCACATAAACTTTATTTGGTGAAAAATGAAGAATTAAATATTAATCCAAAACTTTTCATAGTACCATTAAAAGATAGTTTTCAGTACAGCATAATGAATTACGACGAGAATGTAAGTTGCGTCTAAACTATTCTTTTAAATAACAATGATAAATTTCAAATATTTAAAGCCTGGAGATAGATGTCTTCTACATACGAACAGAAAAATTCAAAAGTACAGAGATTCGTTTATGGTAAACTTGGTTTAAATTAATAATTAATTAATCACACATATTATTTTAGGAGACTTTTAGCGGTTTTAATGATGCTACCTTCGTCTTGAAAACAAGTTAATAAATAATTTAGCTTTAATTCAAAAAAAATATATATTTTAAATAAATATTATTTCATACAAAATTTTAAATTTAAATGAAAATAAATTAATGTAGTAAACGAAACTAGCGCTGACATCTATCGGCAATTTTTACAAAACTTAACGTTCACTAAGTCAGCAATAGACGACGCTTGTTTATTTATACTGATGATTTCTAGCGATATTTTATGGTCGTCCTTTAAATCAACATCTATTTTATTAATATATATTTATATTATATTAGCTTTAATTTAATAGAATATATATATTAAATAAATATTATTTCACACAAAGTTTCATATTTTAAATTTAAATGAATTAATGTAATAAACGAAACTAGTGCTGACATCTCTTGGTAATTTTACAAAAATTAACGTTCACCAAGTCAACAATAGATGATTTATTGACGATTTCTAGCGATATTTTATAGACGTCCTTAAAATGAACATCAATTTAATAAAAACAAATTTATGTCATTGCTTAAAACAGTTTTGCTTTCTGAAATGCGTAAATCAAAGACATTAAATTTGAAATGCGTAACTTAGCGCCATCTCGTGAAGTTTTAACAAAACTACGCGTTTATCATCTTTGCAATAGATGGCGTTTTAAATTTAGTTAAAATTTTATAAACGGAAAATGGAGACGATGTTTAATTATTATTAAATCAACACTCGCCTAATAAACAATTTAATTATAATTTAAATTGCAACGTCAATGTAAATAAAAATCAAATTTTTGGTTGTGGCATGGCACGAGAATTAATCTTAGGACGTATTTCATCTTTCATCCCACCCACATCTCATTCGCGCTGTCAAGATTGCGTTGTCAACGTAAACAATTTTTAAGTTTACGCCAAGTTAAACGTTAACAATTTTATTTAAAATTGAAACCCCGAAGTAATATGTGCCATTAACATTAAACCTACTTAAAATTTACACATAATTTTACAATTCTTTTATAACGATGAAAAAAATGGGTGAGTATTTGTGATATTTATTTATATTTAAATAAAATTGTGTGGACGTGTAAATTTTTATTTGTTTTAGCGAGTGAAAGTGGAAATTTAAAATACATCAGCCTTGTAACGCTAACATTACAAAATGCAGTGCTTGGATTAAGTATGAGGTATGCAAGAACAAGAGATGGGGACATGTTTCTTTCTTCTACAGGTGAAACAATTGAATTTAATTGTAATAAATTACCAGGACATTTTTATTTTAGCGGTGCTCATGTCTGAATTGGTTAAATTAGTAACTTGTTTAGCAATTGTTTATGTACAAATGGATGGTGTAAAGGGGCTTATACAAACTTTACACTCGACTATAATAGAACAACCTAAAGATACGCTTAAGGTTTGTGTACCGAGTTTCGTATATGTCATACAGAATAATTTATTGTATGTGTCTGCATCGCATTTAGATGCGGCTACTTATCAGGTATCATATCAATTAAAAATTTTAACTACGGCAATGTTTGCTGTATTTATTTTACGCAAAGAATTACTTAAAACGCAGTGGTTGTCGCTTGTTACGTTGGTGATTGGAGTTGTTCTGGTGCAACTAGCTCAAACTGACAGTAATGGGGTGGCGCATTCGGGGCCGGAACAAAATCGATTTATCGGGTTTATCGCCGCATTGACGGCGTGTGTACTTTCAGGTTTCGCAGGGATTTATTTTGAAAAAATGTTAAAAGGTAGCGACGTTACTGTTTGGATGCGAAACGTTCAACTAAGTTTATGTTCCATTCCGTTTGGTTTGTTGACGTGTTTAATTTATGACGGAGATTTGATCAAAAAACAGGGATTTTTCTTTGGTTACGATAAATTTGTGCAGTACTTAATTATATTGCAAGCGTGTGGAGGTTTAATTGTTGCTTTAGTTGTTAAATATGCGGATAATATTCTTAAGGGGTTCGCTACATCGTTGGCGATTGTAATTAGTTGTATTTCGTCCATTTATTTGTTTAATTTTGTATTAACCTTTCAATTCGCCGTTGGAGCTATTTTTGTTATTATGTCCATATTTTTATATGGATATGTACCAACTAAACGTACCGTCATTACTGGATCTAAGGTATGAGGAATACAATCTCTATTTATTAAGAATTTAATACATTTATGTATATAAATAAATATTATAAAAATGAAAATAAATATTTTTTTAAATAACAAATGAAATATAATTTTGTAAATATATATAGCGTCACCATTTCCCAGCTCAGCAAAACCTCATCCCATAGACATCGGGTTGGCCAGGCGTATCCTGGAATGGTCCCAAACCTTGTTCCTGCGAATCGAATCGTATTACGTTATTTTCGGACTTCGTGGGAGCGCTCTATGTTCTGTATGTCGAAATATCTATAGTCTACTTCAGGGTTTCTCAAACTGTGCCACTAATGGTACATTAGTCTAGTCTTAGTGGTACATATTTAGTTACTTAAAAAATATAAATAGTCCTTCAACCAATCACTTTTCCTATTTTTACACCCATTTTTATTTTTTTGTAAAAACTTTCTTGATTTTAGTTTTAATTTGAACAATTTGTATTTAAATTTTGATTATTTTGTGTCAAATTTGAACTATTTTCGTCAATACTTTGATGATTTTTGTTAAAATCATGTCAAATTCAAGTAAATTTCATTAAAATTTAAATGTTTTTGGTTTATATTACGATAATTCTAGTCATTTGAACGTTTTTCATTAAAATTTAGATGAATTTGGATAAAATTATGTAAAATTTGAGTAATTGCTGGCAATTTTTGTCAAAAATACTAAAAAATTGGATGAAATTTGCTTGAATTTGAGTGACCAAAATAATGACGAAAATCATTCAAGACCAAAATCAACAAATTTAAATGAAAATTGTTAAATATATTTAATTTTAACCAAAATCATCTTAATTTAGATGGAAATGGCATAAATTTAATGTGTTTTTAACCAAAATCATGAAAAAGTTGATGAAAATCGTTTAAATTTGACCAAAATCATTAAAAATTTAAATTAAAACTAAAATGGCAGTTTTAATAAAATTTCACTGTTTTTTTGGAAAAAATTTGGTGGTTTTCAGAAGATTTTTAGTAAATTTTAATGATATTCATTTAAAAATAGTAGTTTTCCAAAAAAAATTTTAGTTATTTTAATTGTTCAGTTGACTTTTAAGGAGTTTTAAATAGTTTCTGGAGAATTTTAGTGGCCTACAGTTTTAGTGTTTATACGATAACCAGTGGATTTATAGGATATTTTTAAAAAAAAAATGCTGGTTTTAGTAGAATTGTGTTGTTTTAGGTGATTTGATGATTTTTTTATGCTTTTTACTGGAGTTTTAGGCAATTTTTAAGAAATTTTGGGTGGTTTTAGTAGTATTATGTCGTTTTAAGTGATTTGGTGATTTTTTCATGCTTTTTATTGGAGTTTTAGGCAATTTTTATGTTTAAAGTAATTTCAAGTGAATTTTTAGAAAGTTTTGTAAGATTTTTAATTATTTTTAGAGCGTGAGCTAGAGGTTTTAAGTGGATTTTCAGTGAATCATAAATTTTGCATAGTAACCCCATTTTTTATTGCAAATTCAGGTTCTACGGTAAAAAATACGTAACTTTTACTTGAAACACTTTTTTGTTATCATGTTTGGTGGCGCTGTAATCGCCATAGAAGTTTTGAAGGATTTTCGGTAGATTTATGGGGAATTTTTAGAAGTTTTGCGAGATTTTTGGGAAGTTTTTTTCATGGTTTTTGTAGAATTTTAGTGGTTTATAAACATTATTTGGATTTTTGGTAGTTTTAATAAAATTTCACTGTTTTTTGGAAAAATTTTTAGTGGTTTTTAGAAGATTTTCAGCAGATTTAGTAAATTTTAACGATATTCATTTATTATTGGTAGTTTTCCACGGAATTTTTAGTTATTTTTAATTGTTTATTTGACTTTTAGGGAGTTTTAAATAGTTTCGGGAGAATTTTAGTGGCCTATAGTGTGTGTTTTTATAAGATATTCAGTGGATTTATGGGATATTTTCAAGAATTTTTAGTTGGTTTTAGTGGAATTATGTAGTTTTAAGTGATTTGGTGATTTTTTTATGCTTTTTACTGGAGTTTTAGGCAATTTTTAAGTTTAAAGTAATTTTAAGTGAATCTTAAGGAAGTTTTCTAAGATTTTTAACAGTTTTTGTGTTATTTAGAGCAAGGGCTAGACGTTTTAAGTGGATTTTCAGTGATTTTAGTGAATCAAAAAGAATTTGTGGTTTTTCAGAAAATGTTTAGTCATTCTAAGAAATTTTTTTAAAGGTTTCAAGGTTATTTAATGAATTTGTTAAATTTTTAATAGTTTGCTGGAGTTATAGTGATTTTCTACTAATTTTTATGTATTTAGTGCTTTTTAGTGGTTTTATGAGGATTTTTAGTTGTTTTAGTTAATATTTTAGAAAATTTTTGGTGGTTTGAAATTGGCCAATTCGTTTATTGACTGGAGGTAGCACCCCTTTTTGTCTCATCAGGACCGTCGTGATAGGATGTAAGGTGGGGAAGGCTCCTAGTGGGAGCGTGTGGGATGATCTGTGAATCATACATATGGGCCAACTACCACATTCACGCTTCAACGGTCGACCGACCCAGAGTGTGTAGACCTACAGGTAGGACCCTGAATGGTTGACTTAATGTCCACATTTTTATATGGATATGTACCAACAAAACGTACCATTAATACTGAATCAAAGGAATGAGGAATACAATCTCGTTTTATTAAGAACTTAACACATTCATGTATATAAATAAATATTATAAAAAAGAAAATAAATATTCAAAACAACAAATAAAATATAATTTTGTAAATAAATAATTTATTTTTTCGATTTACTTTTGCTTCTTGATTTTGGGGATCTCGATTTTGTTTCTCTAGTTGACGATCGCCGGCTTCTTGATTTTCTCGAACGAGATTTAGATCTGGCTTTCGAACGACTCCTGCTCCTAGAGTAAGACCTTGATTTTGTTCGAGAATACGATCTGCCGCGATATCTCGATAGAGATCTCGATCTGTTGTGTCTTGAGGGAGAACGAGATCTACCATGTCTTGAAGAAGAACGAGATTTACCGTGTCTCGATGCGGATCGCGATCTTCCATGTCTTGACGGAGATCGAGATCTGGATCTTGAAAAACTCCGACTCATATGTCGTCCGAACTGAGGGCCGCCGTTGAATAAGTTTTGAGCGTATTTGTAGTATTCTTGTTGTAAGTAGTGGTTCATTATTCCACGCCCTCTCCAACGATTAAATGGACGCTTGATATATGGAAAACCTGGAGATTAATAATTTTATTTTTTTGAAAGGAAATTGTAAAATTAATAACAAATAAAATTACGTGCGGCATTCGTTGATATTCCTCTTCCCCTTGGCATGTAATAAGGAAAACGTGTTTGGTTATAAAATGTTGGAACGCCGTTGTAGGAAGGTATATGTGGTGGCACATGATGCATACCGTACCAATTCATATCGCTTATTGCGGGATACATATTTTCTTGAGTATTTCTTATTGGTTCATCTGCAATTTACAACGCTTAGTATAAAGACACACGGAGCGGTTATTTTATCAGGACGTGTAATATGAAATGCGGATTTTTGTACCAGCGCAACTTGATTCAAGCGAAGAGTCAAGAAGCGCCACTGCATGAGTTGAAAAAGCAACTAAAGTTTGAGATTGCAGTTCGCACCATAATTATATCGATTAACATGTAGCAAAAATTTACGCAAAGCGCAAACTCGACACAACAACGGGTGTTTTATTTCAGTAGTGTACATAAGACGATACGTCGACTCTATTGGGAATTAACTTTAAAAGAGACGCCGTCTAGCGGTAGATCGTGAACTAACTCGAGTCGGTAGACATTCATTGTATTCATATGGAACTCTTATGACAAATAATTGTTTTAATTGTTAAATTTTAAATATTTTCTGTTTTGTGTGAAAACACAAAAATACTCCTTACATTTGCTTTTAACCTGTAAATATTACTTAAAGATACCGACTAAAGTGTTCATTGACAGATTGATCGCAGCGCCCCCATTAGGTAAAGTTAATTCCCAATACAAACCGCTCATTGTCTCTTTGTATTTTTATTTTCTATTTAGTGAAGTTTATTAAGAAATTTACCCCCTGATCCTGAACTGGAATCGCTTTCGGTTTTCGCTTGTCCCGCAATAATAGATTTCAAAATTACGCGCCCTTCAATTGCATTGTGTAGTTTATCTCTTTGCGTTTTAACTTCTAATTCACTGAATGATTTCAATTTTAGCAGCTAGAAATAAACTTTATTAGTAATTTTATTTAAATAAAATTAATTGGTATTTACTTTATCATTGTTTCCAAGGGTTTTATCAATCCCTTTAACAGATTTAGACTGAAAATAATGTGATTTGAGGTAAGATTTTGCAAAAAATTATTTTATTAATGAAATTAAACCTTAATTCGTTTAAATAATTCCTCTACCAATCGAATCGCCTCTAATTGTCTTTGAACTTTTATTAACTTTTTTTCTTCTCTGGCGATTTTGTCGGATATATCATCGGTTCCTTTTCTTTTTAATTGTGCTAAGATTTTTGCTTTTCGTTTTTCCTCTCGTTCCGTTCTCCTTCTGTCCTTTTCATTCAATATATCAAGTTGTAATTGTCTGTAATGTTAATTTTTCATGTAAGATTTGTCAAATTTCTTGCATTTTGCCTACCAATTAGGTTGACTATTTCATAATTTATGATGATTTTTATTAAAATTGGTTAAATTTTAGCGTGTTTCATTAAAATTTACACGGTTTCGGTTAAATGGTAATGATTTTTGTCGCAATCAGTTTTTTTTTACCAAATTCAATGATTTCGATTAAAATTTATATAAATTTTTTCAAATTTCAACAATTTCCGTTAAAATGCAATGACTTTTCTTAAAATATTTAAAATTTTGGTCGAATTTAAGTAATTTTCAATAAATTTTTGATAACTTAATGTGAAAATATAATTATTTTGTTCAAAATTGAACGAATTTCATCAAAATTTAAATAATTGTGATTAAAATTATAATTTTTTTAGACAAATTTTATTGATTTTAAAACATTTAGATGATTTTGCTCTAAATTTATCGTTTTTTTATCAAAATTTTAAAGGTTTTGATTAAAATTGGTTTAATTTTAATCAAATTTAAGTAATATTTAACAAAAATGGCGGGTGGGGGGGGTGGTCCATACAATAATATAATATTGAATATATTGACGTGTGGAAACCACCACCTACCCCTAAAACCGATATGACGTTTTTAAATCATATTAATAAGAGTAGTGAAGACTTGACATACTTTAATGGGTACCAAATATAATGAGGGCGGGTGGGCGTTTCCATACAATAATATAATATTGAATATATTGACGTGTGGAACCCCCCACCCATCCCTAAAACCGATATGACGTTTTTTTTTTCAAAATTAAAATTCAAGTACAGTTGACAATTTTAAATCATATTAATAAGAGTAGTGAAGACTTGACATACTTTAATGTGTACCAAATATAATGTGGGCGGGTGGGGGGGTCCATACAACAATATAATATTGAATATATTGACGTGTGGTATTGATTTCGCCAAAATTTAGATGATTTTGATTTAAATTGATATAATTTTCATCAAAATTTAAAGTGCCTGGTCAAAATGTATAAAATTATACTTAAAATTGCAATCATTTTAGCCAAAATTGATAATCTTCTATTTAAATATGGTTACTTTGATGAAAATTGAACGATTTTGATTAAAATTTATATCATTTTATGTAAAAATATGATGATTTTGGTCAAAATTTAACGTTTTTCATCAAAATTTAGAAGGTTTTGATTAAAATTTACCTTTTTTAATAAAATTTAAATAGTTTTTGTCAAAATTTAAACAATTTTGATTTAAATAGTTTTAATTTTAACCAAAATTTAACACTAAATGTTGTTTAATCTTTATCATTCGTTATAAAAAACAAAAAAATTCGTTATGTGCCTCCTCCATGCCTAAGGACTCTGGATCAAGTGGTCTATTGCAGTGCTTCTCAAAGTGGTGGTCCGCGGACCGCCGCCGGTCCGCGAATCATTAGTAACTGGTCCGCAAAATATTGACATTTTTTTAATTTTTTTTAATAATTTTAAAACTAATTATCAAATTTTCTCAATTTGTTCAACAGCTTATTCTCTCTTAAATCAGGATTACCTCACGCAATTTTCAAGTTATTAGCATGATTTTTGGGCCTGCAGTAAGCCAAAATGTAATTTGATATAAATTTCGAAAACTCTCAATCAAGACATTTTCTTTAATAATTTTGAAACGAATTGCCGAATATATCTTATTTTTTCAACATGTTATTCTCTGTTTAATAAAGATTATCTTACACAATTTTCAAGTTATTAGCACGATTTTTGTGTCTGTAGTAAGCTAAAATGTAACTTGATAAAAATTTCGAAATCTCTCAATGAAGACATTTTTTTAATTTTTTCAATAATTT